>PVIY010026635.1:0-33523 GCA_004026745.1 Myrmecophaga tridactyla | reverse complement strand
CTTTCCTGCTGTGCCCGAGGACCCGGGTTCGATTCCTGGTGCCTGCCCATGTAAGAAAAAAAAAAAAATTTAAGGAAATATTGATTTAAAAAGACACTTGAAAAACTCATTTTAATTTGTTAAATGACTTTAAAATCTAGAAAAGTGAATAGTTGGGTTAGAAACCTTTGGAATTTCCTATAATCAAGATGAGTTGTGGCTTCTATTAGGCCCCCCAGAAATCAGAGATTTAAAAAATATATGTGGTCATTCATAATTCATCAAATTTTATTTGTTTTAAGATTATAATCTTGCTGCTGAACTTGAATTTGCCTGGAATGATACAGTCGATATATAAATATTTTAATTTGAGCTATTCATGAAAGATGATGTGGGGTTTAGAGAAGAACAATAAACTAGAACTTAATGAAAACTACTACTCATGTCTTGGATACTTAAAAAAATAGATATCTCGTTTGTGTGAACATCTCTCTAACCCAGTCACAGGGAAGAAATTTCAGTTTTCGTGGGTAGATTATAGGATTATTCAATAAAAACAACTGAGAAACCAGTAATATATCAATAGGCTGAGTGCCTGATGCCTCAACTGAATATATCCCATTAATTTAAAATTTTCATTAGTGATTATGTTAAGTGCACACATTTTGATTGATATTCAATGAAAGCTATGGGATTGTGGGATTGAACAGTGCAGTGATATTTTGTCATCTATAATACATCAGTCTAGTAGGAAGATTCATAACAACTCTGAAAGGCTTCAATAAAGCATGCTTAAGCAACTAACTCCCAAGCAGAATAATGAGGGAATATTTAATTTCCTTCTATACAGAGATGCCTCAGAATTCCAGTGGCTCTCATGATTTCTACAATTTTATAGAAGGCAAGAGGATTAATTAAGTTTAATCAGTGTTAGGGACCTCTTTGAGTCCACTTATACTTACCTTTCTTGTTACATCAACTATATTTTTTTACTTATGAAATATTAGCTGTATTGATTTTTGTACATTTTCCCTCTTCTATCATTATAAGAATCAAGAACATTTATTTCCTCTTTAAATAAACATACTAAAGTTTTCTGTGCTTTTAAGTTGATTCAGAAAATTACATACCAATAAATAGCCTACTAAGTTTTGTTTAATTTAATTTTCATTTCTTGGCGTTATCTGACATAAATTATTGCTGGGCTTCATTTGGGTAGAATTTCAATTATTTTTTTGTTCTCTTATTCAAAAGAACTAAAAGTTTGATTAATTTTTTCTGGTCAGAGAGAAGGTGGCCATGGAAAATCTGGAGAATTGTAGAATATCTGAATTGCTACACTAGCACCATTGCATTTCTTCATGGCTTTCCTTAAATATGGCACGTCAGGAAATTAAGTCCTCATACACTTAAATCAAAGAATTTTTTCTTCAGAAATAAGAAAACACTCTGAAATATCCAAAGAATAGTGAGCTTGATCTCCACTGTGTGCTATGTTAATACTGGAGCTTTTTTTTTTTTAAACACTTGGATTCAACCAGATATTCAGTTGTAGTTAATTCCATTATTCTGAGCTATTCATCATTGCTGGGATGTTAACTTCATCTTTCTAAATGCAAAATTATGTTTGTATTTTACTAAAATGAATTATTTGTCAAGTACATAGGAATGAAGTCCTGACCTCTGTGATGTTTAGATTCTGGTGTCAACTTGGTCAAGTGATGATGCCCAGTTGTCTGGTCAGACAAGCACCAGTCTGGCCATTGCTGCAAGGATATTCCATTTATCAGCTGTAAGGCTGGTGTATTAAATCATCAGTGAGTTGATTGCATCTGTGGCTGATCACATCTGTGATCAACCAAAGCGTGCCTCCCAGGATGAGATAATACAGTCAGTTGAAGGCTTTTAAGGAAGAAGCGAGACTCTTTCACTGCTTCTTCAGCCAGTGAGCCTCTCCTGTGGAGTTCATCCAGACTCTTTATCAGAGCCGTCAGCTTCACAGCCTGCCCTGTGGCTTTTGGACTCTCATTCCCACGGTTGTGTGAGACACCTTTATACATCTCATACTTACAGATCTCTCCTATTGAGGCTGTTTCTCTAGAGAACCCTGACTAACACAACCTATTTGAAGAAAGATAAAAAAAACAAAACAAAACTGTACTTTCAGATTAATAAACATTTTGAAAGACATGGGGAAGCCAGAAGAGGAAAAATAACCACCCCCAGGTAAAATATATTTAGAATAAACCAAAAACAGTGCCAAAAATTCAGCATCACAAATGTAATAAAAAAGAAATACATTCTAGATTTCCAAAATATTCCATAGAGACATACCCTTAACGCTTTAAAAATAATAAGAGCATACCACATATTCTTAATGTCAGAACTGAAAGTTTTATAAATCCCCTATACAATGTTAAGGTTGCCAGTGTAGTACTAGGTCAGGATATAATTGGGTAAAGCGCATCCATTATAGAAATTGAAGTTTGAGAAAGAATAAGAGAGAAAGAGAGAGAGATTCAAAATGACTAAGAGATTCAGAGAGCTGTTTTGAAAGTGCAATGATCAGATATTTATTGATACCAAAATTTCATGCATTCTCAGGAGCACTTTTAGATTATCAAGATCCTAAAATTGTTCAATAGAAATGTTTGATTGTAAGCTGATATTAGCTCTTGAATTTTAGTGTTAATCTGCTCATTTTAAATAGCAAATTAAATGTACTGTAGCAAGCAGGCTTTGCAACCGGTAGGCCTCTCCCCGCCCCCCACTTCTTCTTCTGGTTCAGCTGCCTCCTATATGGAAAATCCCCAAACCCCTTGCCTAGCCTCCAGGAACGGGTGAAACCTCAAGTAGCAAGCTAAGACACATTCCTGGGATGGGGCCCCTCCCTTAATGGCTTGTTTGCTTCAGTCACCCAGCCTTGTGCCCTTCTCACCTTAAACCAGCCAATCGTTTACTGTATCTTTAACATGCCATTCTGTGTATAAAAACTGATGGTAACCTTTTGTTTGGGGCTCAGACTTTCAGAAGCTGTTCGGCTGATCCCTCTGGCCACAGACAGTAAACCTACTTCCCGAAACTTCGGAGCCTCGGCCCCAGTTGCTCTATTTTTGTGTAACCTTCCAGGAGGCTTAGAGCCTTGTTCCTTATTTTGCGCAACAGTACTACCAATTGGAGTATGTAAAAATAATGACAGTATCATGTGTCTTAGTTTCCTTGGGTGTCAGAAACAAAGTACCGCTAACCAGGTGACTTAAAACAACAGAAATGCATTGTCTCGTGGTTCTGGCGACTGGAAGTCCAAAATCACTTTGTTAGCAGGGTCATGCACCATGTGAGACCTGCAGGGGAGAATTCT
The DNA here is from genome assembly GCA_004026745.1 of Myrmecophaga tridactyla. Lineage (NCBI taxonomy): Eukaryota > Metazoa > Chordata > Mammalia > Pilosa > Myrmecophagidae > Myrmecophaga > Myrmecophaga tridactyla. Next base: position 30,183 of record PVIY010026635.1, on the reverse strand, counting down.
TCCTTGCCTCTTGAAGCTTCTGGTGTTTGCCAGCGTGCTTTGTGCTCCTTGACGTGTAAATGCATTGCTCCAATCTCTGCCTCCTCTGTTTTCACATCTCTCGTCTGTGTGTCTTTTCTTCTTTTAAGGACATCACTCTTATTTGATTAGAGTTTCACCTTACTGCAGTATGGCCCCATTTTAATTTACTCCCTTTCCAGTGAGCCGATTTCCAAACAAGGTCACATTCTAAAGTCCTGGGGCTTAGAACTTCAACGTATCTTCCTTTAGGATACAGTTCAACCCATAACATTATCAGGTGGAAATTCTGTAAAGAAGATCATTCTGGGAGCTTATTTTCCCTAATCTTTATGAACAGAAGTTTTTGATTTATCCTGGTGACTGGAAAAATTAGGAATTTTTAGCATGCATTCTGATAATGATTGAGTTCAAAACACATTAAACTTATTAAATATTAAGTGAAGGGGAAGAAGAATATTAAATATTGTATCAGGCTCTTACACTGACAGTGCCCTGTGGCTAATAACAGATTCAACTTCAGAGACTACCTGCTTAGCATGCCTTATGTATTTTTTTAAACACTGATTACATTTACATTTTTACTGCAAGAGCTGTTCTTAATGTAACTGCGACAGTTTGTGAAGTGAATTAAATTGTGGAATTCTGTAGAACAAAATCACAAAGCTTAGTAAGAGAGGAACTCAGAGGCATCAGGTCCAAAGTCTGTGTTTCAGAATCCGGGAGACTGAATTCCGGTGTAGTGAATTGCCACATAGATGAAAGAACTGTTCAATGGCGGGGCCATTCCATGGTGAAGCAAGTGCTATTACTTCTCTTTTCCACGCTTACTCCTGCTTACGGCATCTCTTGTTAATGAATCTGTTATATCAGTGCCTGGTTAACGATTCATTTATTTTTGAGAAATATTCTCTGTTACATGTTTTTTCAAAAATTGCTATAAATAAACAATATTTTACTCAAATGTTCTTCTTCTGCAGCTGAACTATTTCCTTATTATTTTCCTAAATTTTTAGTAACATTAAGAACAGTTTTTGTATTTATTAGATGTTAAAATTTCCTTTGTTTCTTTTTAGGCTTTACCTTTGTGAATACTTAGGAATACTTAGTATATTAAAGACAGAAATACTTTTGATCCTTTCTGATGCAAATTTGTTCCCTTTTTATTTTTTCAACCTTACTGTCAAAGCGTTCTCACTAATAATACTTTCAATGTGAAAATATACTGTTTACTCTGTCAAAATAATTTGCTTTTCAGTTTAAAAACCATTTTGTCGTATTTATATAAAATGTTCCCCAATATTGTGATTACGTCAGCTATCATTTATTTAAATAATTTTTCTGTGCTTTATGCCAAACACAGAACATTTTTTTTCTAAAATATTTACATGACTTCATGGATTTACATTTAAAATTTAATCCATCTGGACAATATTTTGTTTTTTATTGATGTCTGTGTCAAGAATCTCTTATTTCTTTTCTCCAAATTATTTGCCAGAATTTCAGATATCATTTATTAAATGACTCATGTTTTTCAATCTCCTAAAATGCCATTTAGTGATAAATCAAACTACCATGTAAACACAAATCCAGAAGGTTGTATTTAAAATATTTAAAAATTATCAAGGCATGGGCTTTGATCATTTACACCCCATTTTAGTGTTATATCAGCACATCAGCTAAAAATCAGCCCTGTACAGGGTTCTATTCATTCTGTCATGAGTGTTACAGTTTTACTTACTTGTAGCTTTATGGTACGTTTTAACTTTTGAGTAGGCTCCCCTGTTATACTTCACTTTTCAGAATTATTTCTAGCTATTGACTCTTTCTTCCACATGGCCATTAATATAATTTGGGAAAATATGACATGAATTATTGTTGTATAGCATTACAATTATGAATTCATTTGTTTACAAGCATGAGTCAATTTTTATTTGAGATAAATCATCATAATGAATTTCACTTTTCCCATAAAATATCTCTCACTTAACTTTCATTTTATATTATTCCTTTGTATTTACAGTTTGATATTTCTCCTAATATATGTAATGTATATTTTTTGTTAAGTTCACTTCTAAGAATTTTACAGGTTCTGCTATTTTAAATTAATCTATTTTGATGATATATATATAATTATTCTCTAGATTTTTTTGAAATGAATTTTGTAACTAGCCACCTACATGGATTTTCTTATTGGTTCTCATCTATTTTCAGTTGATGAAGTTTTCCAGGGAGAAAAGCTTTTCTGCATTAATTCCATTAATCCCTTTCAATAAAGCTCTATGATATTGTAGAAGTCCTCTGAATGAGAACACATGTCTAGTTGACACCAAAATAGTTTAGTAGTTAATGTGCTAAAGCTGAACTATCTCAGGTTTTATTGTGCATTGAATGCAATGATGTGTTCACACTTAGTGCATGGGATGCCATAATGGTTATTCTTGGCCGTAGGTTTTTATTATTTCAATATTTTGCAGACATACATTCCACCTGCTTAGTCATTAAACACAAAATAATCATTGAGTAACCATAGCATTCATATGTTTTCTGCATGTTTCTAATAGGTCAGGAAATTGATATTGTAAGAGAACATGCACCATTTTGTTCAAAATGTAAAAGGGATAAAATAGTACATTAGCTCTGAAGTGAATATCCTTATTATGAGCTTTTCCCAAACAAGTATCTCTGAAAGCACTTACCATTGACTATGCCCTAAGTACCGGTATTTATGTTCACTAGTATCACCTATTTAGTAAGTTTATGAAAATCTTACTCTGAGGTGGCCTCAGAATTGCTGTTGACTGTTGTATTAAATATAGATTTACTTTGTGGTATATACAGAAGCACATCTTGAGTACTTGGTTCCTAAGTGTGTTTGATTGTCCCCTGAGAGTAGGTAAGTGAAGATATTTGTGTATTTTTCCTTTTCTCAAAAAACTGAAAAGTTTTATGTGTCCTGGGATTGAAGAATTATGGGTTGCATTTAACCTGATCCTGAGACCTAAAGATGCATATTCATATATTTAATATGCTGGGCCTGTGAGATGTCACAAGTTGATGTCCAGCAGGTGCAAATTTAAATAAATGTGGAAACTGTATAGGTAATATAGATGAGCATATTGATCCTGGTGGTTATTAATGGGAAACTGGAACAGTAAGAGGAAAACTTACAGCCTTAAAAAACTCTAGTTGTCAAGGAAGTTGAAAAATCAGGGACATAATTATTTAACTTAAATATTGTAAAAGAAATCAATCGAATAAAAAATAGGAATTAGGAATTAATAAAGTAATTAAAATAATAACTTAATACGAAGACATTACATCTTTGAGGAACAGTAAATAAATCCAAACGCTATTTCTTTAAATGACATACAACCCCTTAATAAGCCTGACAAATAAAATATGTGAAAAAGAATAGCAAATAACCAGGAGATATGAAAAAGATTGTGAAGTGATTCTTTACGGCAATTCAATTGGGGCAGTTTGAGAATTTGAACAAAATGGATGATTTCCTAGAAAAATGCAAATTTCCCAAATCAACTCAAACACAATTGGAAAACTTATTTCCCAAACCCTATACTAAAAATTAGAAAGAAGATTAGAGGTTAACATTGATAAAGGCACTAGAACCAGATGGTTCCACAGCTGAGAGTTATCTAACTTTCAAAAAACGAAGTCAATGCTATTCAAATAATTCCAGTTATTTTTTGAAAGAAGTGAAAATTCTTTCTCTTGATGAGAAATACCCCAATTATTAAAAATTGGAATTAAATTAAATTTTTAAAAATATCCTGGCCTCAAAAATAATTTTGCAATATGTGTTGGCCACTTGTTTGAAATGTCAAATGTATTAAGAATATATTAGGATTAAATTCTGAGTTCCTCAAGAACTCTGAACATGTTCAGACATTATTAAAGTATATGTCCTTGTAAATTTGTCTACTTAAGAATATGATAAGGATAGACAGACCCTTAAATAATTTATTTTCTGATTCTATTTTCATATTAGACATATTCTTTACAAGCTCTATGGACAAGTAGGTCCAGAGCTCTAAATGAACTCGTTTACTGAATTGTTACCGACAACTCTATGGCTTGTTAAATCATAAATGGAGTACTTTTTTTTTTTACAATGTCCTCATTAGAAATAAATAGTGTAACCACTTTTTTCATTGCCTGACTTCACCAGGAAAAGTGTGAGCGCATGTTTCCCACCTCGTTGTATTTTACCTTTGCAAGGACAAACACAAAAGATTGGATGAGGTTCATTTTCTGTATATTGTTTGATTTATCTGGTTTCTGTGCACTGAAGGAGAGATTCACTTTTCACAGTGGCCCTTTGACGAACCAAATGCCAGGCCAGATATAAATGAGAACTAAATTGTACTGATTGAATATCTGGCTCTGTTCTGCTTCATTAGCAAAGGGTCCTCCCCCAGTGGCCCTTTGAACTCCTGTTTTCCCTGTGATCCATTATGCTATGTCACTTCTGATCTACTCTAATGGAGACTTTGCTTGTTAAGAGTACTTTGGTGGCACTTTTATATATAAGCCACAACATCACTAGTCCTTGAAATGCTGGCATTAGAGTGGACCGATTAAATATTCATCATTAAAAAACAAGGATGCTTCTGAAAATAAAGTTTAGAGGGCAGGGATAAAAATAAACTCTAAAATGAACTTTCCAGCTTAATCAATCTAATGTTAGGTTTCACTCAAGGAAAATGCAATTCTTATTTTAGCAAAAAAAAAAAAAAAAAAGAAATCACAGGGGCATAATACAGGCATAAAATAGCATCTAAAACAATGACTCTTTCTAGTGATTATTTTACAACAAAGTTTTAAAATTTTGTCAATTTAAATACACCAAGATCCTTGAATTCAATTTAGGACTCATTAGTTAAAGAAACAATGCTTTTGAAGACTTTTATTTTAATCTATAACATGCAAAAAATTTGTATGTGCATTTAAAACTTTGAATAGGGAACAGAACACTTGAGCAAATATGGGAGTTACGGGGAATTTTGTTCAGATTCAATGTCAATTTCTTAATACTCAGTTTCAACCTAAAAGTAGCACTTTAAAGACAAGATAATGAAATGAGGCATATCACTTAAGAAAATAATAAACACTGAAATAATGGATTGTTTTTATAACTAATTTTAAGGAAAAATCACCGTCTATGATTTATTTGTGTGGAGTATACTAGGTAACACTTCACAGAAATGTCTAGAATGTAGCATTTTAGAGTGGTGCCTTACTTCAATACCTATAGAGTAATGAACAGCAGATTATCTCCTTTTTCACTCTCTCCTCTCTCTCTCTCTCTCTCTCCCTCTCTCTCTCTCTCTGTCTCTCTCTTTCTCTTTAATTTGCCATAACATAGTCTTGTGCACAGAGGAGAAATACCTTTTCAAAAACCCTCTAGCATTCGACTTATGCCCTGCAGCATGAGATTTAATTATTCATGCCTGTATTAGGATACGCATTAAGTATAGTAAGTCAGAATAGAGCCTATAGTTTGCCATAGATGAATATTATTAAACTGTAAATAAAATTATTCTTGCACATGATCAAAATAAAAAAGGCATGTCTGAGGGGTTACTGAGAACACTGAAATATAAAATCATCTCAGCATCTCATTGCTTTCAAGAGATGTTGCTCAGTGAGTGATGATAAAGAAAGAATATTTAAAGGTTCATGGGGAGCAGCACATAATATCATTCCAAGGAGAGACAGTGTTTTCCTGATTGAAATTAGTATTTTTTACTTCTGGAGTAAGTTATAATAATAACATCTTCTTTAGTCTGTGAAAATTCCTTAATAATTGGTTTCTTAAAGTGTGTACTAGACTCTTATCTCCTCAAACCATCTAAAGCGCTCCTGAAACCGACAATATTACATCACACCCAAAGTCGTCTTGTTGTCCTTGAAGTTCGTCCCAATTTGTTTCTATTGCATGTTGTTATTATGCAAACATTTTCTTTATTCTTTCATTGTCTTTGAGTGAATGGAACCTTTCTAAATTCTGCTCTCATTCACATTCATGTGCTTTTTTTCTCTTTAGAAATTAAAGTGCTTTAATAATGCCCTAATTCTAGCTGAAAGAATCTACAATACTTCATCATTTAAGTATTATTGCCTCCATATCCAAATATTTACACATGCAAGTTTAGTGACAAAATAAGCATGAAGCCAAACTTACTATATTTTCATTTTTATTTCATTTTGAAGAATATAAATGGTACAGAAAAATATATAACCCAAATGCATCTGCTTTACCATATAAAGAGACATTAGCATTTTTCCAGATTTGTTTTGCATTTATTTATATTTGTAAGAAATGAAAAAACATAAACCATATAGAGATAAAGACCTTCTCTCCATTTCTTCCCTTTGGTCTTTCCAACTTCCAGAAGTAACTCTTTTCCTATAGTGTAATGCAGCAACCTCACTTACTATAAAATCTCTATACCCAGAAGGAGCAGTCCTGATTTCCCTTAGTCATGGAACGCATCTCAATATGATATAAACTCCACTGCTAACTCAGTCACAACCATTCCAAATATAATATAACCTGAAATCTAAATCAGAAGGTTAGTCACCACCTACAGACTTTATATAATATCATTGGAGAAAGACACATTAATAAAAAGAATATTTACTTTAGGTACAGAATAGAGCAAGGCAGAACACACGGGTAGCTTCTACAGTCTGCAACTTTCAACTGATTGCAATGACATCAGGTTATAACATCTTTCTTCTCCTCCTCCTTTGTTGGGGATTGAATTATGTCCCTGACAGGGCATTTCCAGGCTCTAACCTCTAATCCTGTGGGTGTGGATTCTTTGCAAAATAAGAGCTCTCCAAGATGTGGTCCCAGTAAATCAAGTTGGATTTTCATCTGGATTACTGGAGTTCTTTATAAGCAGAGTGAAAGTCAGAGGGAGGGAGAAGCTACTGGGAACAGCCAGAAGCGGGATGTCAATGAAACCCAGAAGAGAAAGGAGAAGTTGCTGCCATGTACATTGTCATGTGATATGAAAACCAAGGAAACCCAAAGACTGCCAGCCACCAGAAGGTACCATCTCCAGAGGAAAGCTAAACCTTCTGCTCTCAAACTGTGGGCAAATAAGTTCCCGTTGTTAAGCCAACCCAATGTCTAATATTTGTTTTAGCAGAGAGGAACTAAAACATCATTTAATATTTTCTCAATTCTTGGTCAATGCCCCGGCCGTTAGAGTTCTGTTCCCAGTAGGGGGAGCCCAAATTTCATTCCTGAACGTTCTGATTTCATTAGTAATTTTGCCTGAATTAGATTGTTACATTCTTCCAACAGTATTTACAAATAGGTTAGAAACTACTATTAGGCCGTCCAGAGGATCTCTTGAGTTCCAGACATGCAACTTCCTTCCTGTAACGTTGGTCTCTTGATAATCATAATCAGTCCCCCTATTTGCTTCTTATTTCAGTTGCAGGAAGATTTCAAGTGGCAATTTAAACATCCAATTCAATGGAAGCATTTTTTTTTTTTGTGCCCTGGTGGGATTGAATACTTGAATGCTAAAGTGGCAGAACTTAAAGTTGCAGGAAGAGTGAGTAAAATGTTGATATGCTATTAAGTGAAATAGTGAGAAGTGCTTCTCAGACTTCTACCTCTTTGTTCCCTGTTGCTCTGGGATTCAAGAGAACCATATCATATGCCAGTCGCTAGTTTACAATATCTGTCTCATTCTGTAGGACAGCACCGTTAACTCACAAGATGCTGTTTCTTCCAGCTGGCAGTATAACGGAGTCGTCAGCAGAATAAACCAATGCACTGCTCTGTACCACCAGTAGCTTCTGGGTACTGAGGTCCAAGCAAGACCAGTAAATTTTACAGTCATGTTGCTTGCTACTGTTATGTGAAAATGAGTCATTTGGTAAGAGTACTAGTGTGGGGGACGTAAAGTAGTAAATAAGCCATTTGGTGAGTTCAAAGAAAGTGACAAATCCAGAAATATTGCTGACAGGAAAGGTAAATGCATGGCCAGATTAATGTCTCTTCTGGTGTGGAAAATTGCTGCCAACTCCTTGATGGAATGAGACTGAAGATATCAACCTTTCCCAGGTAACTCGTTGGTCCCTGTTAACATATCAGGTGCCATACCAGGGATTTGTATTTGATCTCTGCTGTTGGCAGCAACCATGCTACTTTGCAAGGATGCCAGTTATGAGCTCTACAATGCCTTTACAAATATCTTATACTCTGGTCTTTAAGGGAACATCATTAAAGAGCTTGAGTATGCAGTGTAAGATAAAACCACTCTAACTTTACTATCGCCTTGTGTGTTTTATTCCATCATTTGCATTCTATCAGAGAAGGTTAGGACTCTCAAGCCTATTGACTATAAGGCACTGCCGAGTATCCTGGTTTCTGTCAACAAAAGCAAAGAAATCAACATCATATGCTGAAACTAGCCTAATAAATCTTGAGTGCTAAGTATACCCACATTGATAAATGTGGCCTGACATAAAGTTATTTTCTTCTCTCTAGTCCCTCACTTTTAGAATCCATTCCCACACATATTGTCCAGATTCCTGCTGATATAAATTTGCAACATCTTGCCATTCTTTTGAGAGTTCCTTATCTCTTCCTCAATCAGCTTTTGTACTTGTCTATTCAGGACATGCTGGAGTAGGAAGGAGTGGGGTACACAAAAACATCTGGCATGTTCTTTTGAAGTAAGCACTTCAGGTGAATTTATTGCAATGTCTCTAAGCAAGGTAGAAGTAGTTGATTAGATATAGATAGGACTGATTCTGTTGACAATGGATGTTCCGTATGGTGTATTTGATGGCCTTAAATGGGTCCATTCTAATTTTCAGAGACTCACTTCTTCCCTATTAGTACTCTACCTTTTGTATAGGAAATGTAGAAGTTAAAAATTTAATTAATGCTGTAATTAAGCAACCTATTGGATCAAACTCCGAAACTGATTGTTGGTTATATCAGCCCTGTATCTGTAGAAGCTTAGATATCATTGGGGGCAGTCATATAACCTCTTTGGCATCCTCAGATGATCATATGAACCCTGGAGCACATGATATTCTACTCGGTATTTGGAATCCTCATGCCTAACTCAGTGTTCTATCACAGCAGCCACTTCATCCAGTGAAACTCTAATTCAGTGGGTACTTTATTCTGTGTGATCTTAGGTGATATTTAAGTGACCATTGGCCGCTGCGTATGTGGAGATTTGCCTTACAGTTGAGGAACCCAACTTGGAGAACATAGCTTAGAGGTCCCGCATTTTTTATAATGGGCTGCAGCCAACTTGCTGAAACTTTATCCTGAGAGAAACACCATCACTATTATATTGAAAAGTGTGCTGGTTTGAAACTATCGTGTGCAGCAAGAGAAGCTATGTTTTAATCCTGATCCAATCTTGTAGGGCCAGACCTCTTGTTTAGGGTGGAAAACAACGATTGGATTGTTTCCATGGAGATGGCACACACCCTGTTGTGGGGGATGACCTTTTGATTAGATAGAGATGTGACTCCACGCATTCAAGGTGGGTCTTAATTAGTTTACTAATTAATTTCCCCTTCCGTTAAAAGGGGAACCATTTTTGAGAAACCTCAGATGCAGGTGCTTAGAGAACAGTTGCTTCAGAGCCAACACAGATGCTTGGACATGCTTGGGGTGCCAACAAAGACAGCAGATGCCTACACAAGGACATTTCTATGGTCTTAGAATGGTAAACTTATAACGTAATAAATTCCCTTTAATCGAGCCATTCCATTTCTAGTATATTACTCTCTGGCAGCATTAACAACTAAAACAGAAAGCAGACCAATCTTAATCAATGTAAAAGTCCGGAGGTGGCCACAGTCTTTTACTTCTCTAATGCTCCTCATAATTTTTAATTCCTCAATGCCTGCATTAGGTATTTGTGCTTGAAATACCTAGAATGGCTCTGTTTCCTATCTGCTACATTATATGTCTTAAGTTGAGTTCCTGGGAAACAGAATTTTTGCATAGAGACTTGTTTACAGGTGCACTGAAAACCACCCATTAGCAATGAGGGAATCAGGACTGCAGAGAGAAAGAAGTTAACATGCAATTGGGTTGCACCAGAGACCCTAGCCAATCTCTTAGGAAGCTCTGGAGATCGAACAACTTCTTAGGGATGGCCCAGTTTGAGAAAAGTGGGCAGGTCATTGTAGCCCTATTATTGACCAGACTCATTTGTGATTTCTATTAAGGGAGGTTGCAGATCTTCGTGGGTGTCTCTTGTTGCACAGTGGGATTTGAATGGCTAAGGTGTCTGGCGTGAACATGAAACTTGTGTTTTCTGCTATGCCATGAGTAATAAAGTCCTTTGCCCCTGATCCAGGAGATGGGTGTGTTCTTCCAACATCTATGAAATGAAGCTGTGGCAGATGAACTTGCTCATTTACAAGTAGGGTAAAGTCTCAGATCCTTCACAGTTCTAGCCACCAGAAAGCTATTGCTGCTCTCACCACATCCATGAAACTGATGATTAGATGTTGGGACATGGAGCCTGTATGCAGCCCCTGCCTCTGGTCCTGATGAGGCAGACAGCTGGACACTGGAATGCTAATTCCATTCACCTCACTTGTCTTCAACAGTGTCACAGCCTTGCATTCCAGCTGCTGTAGTATCAGGATGATCTCCTCTATTGACATATTTTTTTTTCCAAGCCTCATGAAAGTGCTTTTAAATGGGGAAGACCAACTCACATTCAAATCCTCACAAACAAAAAGAGTTTGGGAAATATAAATCTTATCATTTTAAGTTCTTCCAACCAACAGGGTGCATAGGAGGTTGTTCTACTTTCTAGCTGCTGGAATGCAATATACCAGAAACGGAATGGCTTTTAAAAAAGGGAATTTAATCAGTTCCTAGTTTATAGTTCCAAGTCCGAGAAAATCCCAATTAAAACAAGTCGATAGAAATGTCCAATCTAAGGCATCCAGGGAAAGATACCTTGGTTCAAGAAGGCTGATGAAGTTCATGGTTTCTCTCTCAAATGCGAAGGCACATGGTGAACACAGTCAGAATTTCTCATCTGGAAGGGCACATGGCGAACACAGCATCATCTGCTAGCTGCTTCTCCTGGCTTTTGTTTAAAGAAATAATTTCATGCTGAGAAATACAGTTACATGGTATATTTATACAATAAATTAATCATAAATAAGCATTGTTTTGTACAATTTACTAATGCCAATCAGTTTGAAATTTATCAATAATGAGTAATTACCAATAACTTCTATTTTATTAAGGATTCTTTCATGTTTCTTCTATGTGTTAGGACTCTTTTGCATTGCAGTCTGCTTGATTGCTTGCTTTAGCTGTTTGGATTATCATTTTCCAATGACGTTTAATATCTAAGGAACCATGTCAATTCCTCTTAACTGATGCCAATCCTTACCTAATTTTGTGTTAAAAATATCATGTTAATAGAAAAATATTATACAGGTATGGTTCAGTGTATGTATTTTATAAATTATAAATAAAAGAAGTAATGAAATCAGAGGAAGGAGAAAAAGTTTGAACTGTGATGTTCTCCTGAGCTGCTGGTTTCTTTTTTCACCAGTGGTGTGATGTGAGACAGGACGTGCATATTCAAGCTTTATTTTCCTTCTTAGAATATGCTCCTCTCATATCACTCTCTTTCAGTGTATAATTTTTAATTTATTGTCCTCTATTTTTAGTATTTAGATACACGTACATAGCTAAAATATTTAGAAATTATAGATTTTAGAAATGGAAAGTGGTTACAGGAGATAAATTATTTTAATAAATTTAAGCGTATACTTACTTGGAATGAATTATGATTGTTCTGAGAACTGCTCATTCATACGTTTCTAAGTTTTATTGTGCAACCTGTTATGATAAGCCAGCCTCAGAGCTCAATGATACTTAGATACTTAGAGGAGTCGTAATAAATAACTATTAGGACATTTGAGGTTATGGAGGTGAATCAGAAAAAAGAGTTGACTTTTCCACAGATTCTACCCCTCTGTTCATGTTTTCTTCATTCTCATTATGCAATACAACTCTGGAGAAATGGCTCATTTTTGAGAAATGAAAATACTACATTGAAATCTCATATAAACTTATTTATGTATTTCCCATTTCTACTTTTCTTTATTCCTTTGTGTATATCCATTTTTTTCAACTAGTGTCCTTTTACTTTGGCTGGCAGGAAATCCTTTAACATATTTTACAGTGGATCTATTATTTTAGCGTAAAAGCTAGAATAGGAAATGGAAATATATTATGGTTAGACTCTCTTATTGTACAATTAATCCAAAAGGAGGTAGGAAAAAGAAACAAATAGTGGAAGGGACATATGCAAAACAAATAGCAAGATAGAATCAAAATTCAATGCATTAATAATCACATTAAATGTAAATGGTCTTAAATCAAAATTAAAGGATAAGGTTGTCAGATTAGATAAAAAAAGCAAAGAATAACTATATGCCACTTACAAAAATTGCACTTTAAATATATATGTATAAATATATATACATGCAAATATATTAAAAGTTAAATGATGGTGAAAAAGACACAACATGCTAACACCAATAAAAAAACTAGCGTAGCTATAACATTTTCAGACAAAGCAGATTGAAAATACATTATAATATCAAGGATTAAGTCATTGCTTAATGACAAAGAGTCAGCCATCAGGAGAGAATTATAATGCAAAATGTCAAAGATCCTATAAGAAACCTTCCAAATACAGGAAGTAAAAACTTGTAGAACTGAAAGGAGAAATAAAGATGCCCAAAATTATATTAGCCTATTTTAATAACTCAATAATGATTGATAAGTATAAAAAATCAGTGAAGTTATTGAGATTTGAACACTTACAAAAATTAATCGTGATCAAACTAACACTTAAAGGACAGTTTACCTTACAACAGCAGAGTACACATTATTTTCAGATACTCATGGAACATTTATTGAAACCGTATCCTGAATCATAAAACAATTCTCAATAAGTTTTTTTTTGTATGCTGAATGGCAACATCACATTTCGTTATTTTTCCATGTGAGTATCCCATTATTGCAGCACCATTTGTTGAATTTTGTTTGTTTGTTTGGTTTTTGTTTGTTTTGGAAAATGCATGGACCAGGAATTGAACCCGGGTCTCCCACACAGCAGGCGAGAAAAACTACCCTGGCACCCCCAACTTTCAATAAGTTTTAAAAGGACAACAAAATGATAAAGAAGAATGTTCTTTTACCATGATGAAAATAAATTAAAATCAATAGAAGATTCTCCAGAAAATCTCAATTGTTAGGAAACTAAATAGTATACTTTTGAATAATGCGTGACTCAAAGAAAAAACAAACTTAAACTTTGAATTTCGAAGGAATTTTGGCTGAATCAAAAATGAAATTACATGGGGTGTCTCGAATCTAATGCTGTACTGAGGGACGATTAGTACCCCTAATACCTATGGTTAGAAATAAAAGAGGAGAAAAAAAAGTCTCAAATCGATGTGGCCAACTTCCACCTTAAAAACTAGCCAATGATTAAATTTAACCTAAACTAAGGGGAAAAAAGAATAATACAGATAAGAGAAGCAATCAATAATATATAAAACAATAGTGAAAAATGCTGCTTCTTTGTAAATATTGATAAAATTAATCAAACCAGTATTAGTGTTCTTCAGTGAAAGACACCAAAGGATATAGATATGCGTGTGTATGTGTAGATATGCGGGTATATTTATGAATATATGTATGCATATGTATGTATATGTATATATATCTAATTAGATTATTATAAGGAAATAATTGATTGTAGTAGCTGGCAAGACTAAATTCTGTAGGGCAGACTGGAAGCTGGAAATTCTGTTAAAAGAGATGTTGAAATCTTGAATCTGAATTCCTTAGTTTGGAAACTCAGGAAAGAGTGGATGGTATAGACTTGTGGCAAAATTCTGACCCATGTCTGGAAATCTCAGTTCTTATCTTAATTCATCCACCTGATCCTATAAGGCCCACCCCACATCATTGTGGGCAATCTCCTTTATTTACAATGAACTTATTCTAGGTACTAATGTCGTCTATGAAATACCACTATAGGGTAACCTTGTCAGGTTTGACCAAGTAGCTGAACACCATAACTAGCCAAGCTGAGGCATAAAATTAACTATCACAAAGTCTAGCCAAAGTAATCAGAAAACAAATGACCAATAATGGGCTATAGTATAATCATGGAATGTTATGAGCATCTTTATACCAGTAAATTGGACAACTTACATGGTATGGACAAATTCCATGAGACACATTCACTAACAAAACTCATGTGATAAGAAACTAATCACCAGAGTAGCACTAAATCAAATAAAGAATTTGAAAATAAAGATCTTCATACAAAACTCACCAGATAACTTCACTGGTGTGTTCTACCAAATCTTTCAGGTAATATAAATTCTTTAGAAACTTGTTCAGAAAATTTAGCTGGAAGGAATACTTACAACTCATTTTGTGAGGCTACCATTACCCTAATACCAAAACTATATGAAAGCATTGAATGAATGGAAACCCACAAAATAAAACCCTCATGGATATAGATGAAGAATTTCTAAAACACAATTTTAAATGATATTGAACAATATACAAAACAGGGTAATACATTATGAGCAAGTTATCTCAAAAATACAGGTTAGTATAACATATGGAAAAAACAATGCAATTGACTATATTAATAAACTAAAAAGGAAAAACCATACAATCATCTCAAACAATGTAGAAGAAACACTTGAAAAAGTGAGCATTCTACATTGATAAAGTGAATCTATGAACTTCCTAGGTGGAATTAACTATCATAAGATGTTAGTTCTACTCATATTGATGTGTTGATCTCATTCAAATTGGGAATTGATATTGATGCTATTCAAAACTCAATGCACCTTTTTTTTTGTAAAAATGGATGAGCTGGGGCAGGCCAAAGTGGCTCAGCATGCAGAGTTTCTTGCTTGCCAGGTTCAATTCCCAGTGCCTGCCCATGCAAAAAGAAAAAAGAATAAGCTGGTGCTAAAATTCATATGAAAACATAATGGGCCTAAAATAGTCAAAACAAATTTGTAAAAAAAACATGGTTGGAGACTAATACCTGATTTCAAATCTTTCCCTGACTTTTGAGTAATCAAAACAGTTTTGCATTGACTTCAAGATAGTCAGATAGACCAATGGAATAAAAGAGAGAGTACAGAAATAGACCTATACATATATGCATACCTGATTTTTGCAAATATGTAGAGGTAATTGGTGGAACAAATGGATATCCGTATGTAATAGCATGAAGCGCAAGTCATACTTCATAAAACTTAACTCAAAATGGGTCTTAGTCCCAATTTTAAAGTGTAAAACTATAAAACTTTTAGAAGAAAACTTCATGAACTTCAGCAAAGATTTCTTACATAAGACACCAACATTATGATTCTTAAAAGAAAAAAAGATAAATTGCTCTTCACCAAATTTATAATATTTTTATATTCATTGTATTTATAACATTTTGCTATTAGCACATCAACTATTTGAAGTTTTTAATAAAATAATAATTTCAAAAAACCAGAAAAATATTTTTTGAATGTTTCAAGTAGATATCATACTAAGTGAACAGAGGGCTTACTAGAACTATACATGTTCAGTCAGAATCTCGTGTGTTAGTAATAAGTACATCACATTCGCCAGCTCCTACCTAGTTAAGCATGAATCTTCTCCAGGCAGGCCAGTTTCATAAGCACGGAACCTATTAGCAAGACCACAAGCTTGGTTTAAAGCTCTGCTGTCTCTGTCTTGAAATTCTTAATGATTTTTGAACAATGGTTCTGCATTTTCATTTTGCACTAGGCCCTACAAATTGTGTAGTTGGTCCTGTCTCAAGCCATGATTATTTCCCTCAGCTATTTCTAGGAGTTCTCATGTATGAAATACCTCCTAATTCTGAAAGTACATTAAAGAAGTCCAGTGACCATTCTACAGTGCGCATAAATTTCTTTGAATTCCAGAGGCTCTACTGTTATGATGTGATTGTTTCATCCATTGACCCACTTGAGTATAAATTGAACATGAGGCTACTATTATTTCTAAATGTTCACTACAACAGTGTGAATATTCTTTTGAGAATGTTATTAGACCAGTTCATAGAATGCAAAAACTCTGGGACAGAAAAATAACATTGAAATAAGGAATTAATTTGACCCCAAATAAACACAAGCCAACTGATTGTAATCTTCAATTACAATGTGTTTTTTCCAATATAATTTTGAAAGAAATTATAAGAATGGAGCTCATAAGAAGAACTTATTTCTTCTTCTCTTGGAGTCTAGTCTAAGGACTCTGTATTTTAACAAGTTCCCCAGTGATTTTTATGCACATTAAAATTTGAGAAATACTGGGAGACTCTTTTCAGACCTCTAACCTTTATCCAGAAGTCAGACATCTGTGAATAAGTTTCTGAACTCTTAATTTTACTCTCTGGTTCTTGGCAATCCGTCTTTCCCCATAGTCCACTTACATTTTGAACATAGTCCTGCCCTGTCTTCTTACATTTATGAAATAACTTTTTCATTGTCTGCAATGTAAATTATACTATTTACAGACTGTTATTAACATTTCCATTCCACTTTGACTCTTGTCTTTTTTTTACCTTTGTGATTGTGCACTCGCTTGGCAGACTAATATGATATTGAAGTGATCTGAATGGAATGTGGTTTCCACACTGTAAATGCAGAATCACATTGAAAAGGCAGATTGTAATACATAGGCCTGATAATTAAATGATAATTGTTATTTTATTTTAATTTTCTTCTAAATTTCCAGTATGATGCTATAAATTTCCAACATGATGCTATAATTTAGAACTCAACATGGGATTATTCAATTAAAACAATTTTTATTTGACTCTGAAATCAGTTTGAATTTTGAATGTTTTGAAATTATTGCAGCATTTAATGTATAATAACTTATGACTTCTATGCATGTGTTCAGTGGCTAATATTTCAGTTTTTTTAAGTTATTCTTTTATATTCAAATGATATTAAACACATTGTCATAGAATTGGGAACACTTTGAACTATAAATATACTGTTGAAACAATGACATAATAAGAAACATGATCAAAATCTATTTTTATAAAACATAATCTGTAATTTCAGATACAAAATGTCATGTTATGACCATACTTTAGTTCTCTTCTAAATTAAAATCCTTGGATTTCTATGTTTTAAAGTTATCTCTTGTGAGTTCTAAATTTAGTATCCTTACAGAGTTTAAACATCTATGTGGAATTTTTATGTTTCTTTCTGAAGATGGAACTGGGCATGAATATATTTCTAAATGAGATTTCCGATGTAAAAGAAATGTTCAGAAAACATTTCTTCTTAACTCATTAGACTCAAATAACTTCCTTAAAATCTAATTTCCTCCCTTTTGAGTTGGCTCTAATTACAGGGGTTCATAGACTTGAACTTCCTTTTAAAATTTTTCTGGCTTTTAGATTCATAGATGCTATTTTGACATCACTATTGCATTTTATCATGACTTCTTCTCAAGCAAGCTGTTCATTGTATGATGCTGTCAAATGTTTTACTAAAACGTAACGTAAAGGAAGAAATTAGACTTCTTGCTTCAATTTCCCTTAAGCATCAGTGACAATTTCAGTCATAGCAATTGCCAGGTTTGTATTTTTTGTCCTGGATTTCAGATTATATAGGATGATTGAGGGTAATTCAAATGTGTTTCAGAATTATCTTCTGCCAAGATTCTGGAGATTGTCTTTTGCAAAACAGTGTTAATGCTCTGAGGACTCTATCATATCTACACTAATGTTTTCTGTGCACTTTTATTGACTATGAGGGTAAAAGGCTAAATTCCCCATAACTAATAAACTAGTGTTATGCCACTTTGTCAGTCAACACATATTGAGAACATACTATAGATCAATTTTAATATATATTTACATATCGTCATTTTCTAAAGATTGCCAATATAAACTCAGAAAGGGTCACTTGAAAAATATTTTTAAATTTTGTTGATTTTGTGGAGGTCTTGTGAAAGTATTCTAGATCATCAACATCGCACCTGAATGATGAGAGATTATGATGTTTCCTGAGAGTTCTCTAAAATAAGCAATATTTTAGAAGGTATTTTAGTTTTCAAATATTTTTTATTTTAAACTGACCTATTATATGGAACTATTGAATAAGTAAGATTTCTTCTCTATTTCATAAAATAGCAAATATTTAACAGGCTATTGCTTGAGACTTTGAAAACTCTTACTCTTACCCTCATTTACAGTGAGACAGATAACTCGATTTATCCATGACAAAAATCATAATAAGCAGCTGCAGTAAACAACACATACACACACACACACACACACACACACACACTACAAAGGCAATAATAATAAAATAAAAGGCCTAGAAGGGGAGTACATTATTAAAGTTCATTACAGGGAGATGGTCATTTGCTTAAAATGGATATGAAAGAAAGCCATCAGTCCCTTCTCTGTTTTTTTTTAATAAGAAAGAACATGTGTAATGCTTTGCAGTGTTATAAAGCTATTCTTTTCCATTTGTACCATTTCTTCGTAAAAGTAGGATTTTTCTTTCTGTTCGTTTTTTCATGTGCATTTTGAGACTGCAAAGGTAGACAAATAAGCACTAGCAGCCTTGTTGAGTTACTTTGGCTATGTGTGCTATGCTGATCAGGTGAGAGAAATATGGGATGCATATTAGGAGCCCTTCTGGATGGTTTCATTCCTTTACAGCTCTCAGCTTCACTGTGGATATTGTCCATGCACACTTGAGGTAGTCATTCCTTGTAAACTTCTTTTGGGAAAAATGGGCATTGTGCCAGTGAGCGATTGGGATTACGAGTAAGGTTGTGTCAGATCAGTATTTTCTTCAGGTTTAAGGCCGAGCCACAAACCCAGCACCAAAAAGCCTTTTCTCTGGCATGTGTCCTCCTGCTGCACTCTGAGCCCTTCTACGGCTTCTCCCTGGCGTGAATATGAATGTGCATCTTCAAGCCATCATTTTTACTGGATCCTTTTTTATAATAAGGACACTGATAGGGTCCCCTGCCTGTGTGTCTCCGTATATGAACTGTCAGTTTCCCACCGCTGGCAAATTCCTGGCCACAGTTTTGGCACCTTTTCTCCTTTTCTCTTGGTGCTTTTTCTTATGACTTGTAAGCACTGGAGGTGTAACGAATACCTTGTTACATAGCTCACGTCTGTATTTCTTGTGTCTTTCCTGGACCACTCAGACACGAACATTTAAAGCATCCTTCCTTATCTTTTCTTAATTTTTTGCATGGCCAGGCACCGGGAATCGAACCCAGGTCTCTGGCATGGCAGGCTAGAACTCTGCCACTGAGCCACTGTGGGCCACCTGCATCCTTCCTTTTAAAGGTAGCACTACAGTGATTGCACTTGGAAGTCCTCTCACTGTTATATTTTAGCTGGTGTCTGCACAGAAAATGGAGTTGGGAACAAAACTTTAAACTTCTCATCCTGGAATGGTCTCTCTTGCGAGTAGGTGTTCTTTTGATTCTTGTAAATACTTCTGTGTGATCAAATCTCTTTCCTCAAAGCTTGCATTTGTCAGGGTTCTCTCCACCATGTATCACTTTGTGGACACCAAATTGATCAAGCCTCTTGAAAGGCTTGTTAAACAACTTGCAGTTATAGGGTTGTTTTTCCAAGTGGGTGAACATATGACATTTTAGCTGATCAGTCGAAATAAATTTCTTCATGTACTCTTGATAATCAAATATCTCATGAATCTTTCTCTGTTCCTATAAACTTGATGTAGAAGGACACTTTTTAAAAATGAATTTTATTGAGATATATTCACACACCATATAATCCATCCAAAGTATACAATCAGTGGCTCACAATATCATCAGGTAGTTGTGCATTCAGCATCACACTTAATCTTAGAGCATTTTCATTACTAAAAAAAAGAACAAAAATAAAAACTAAAACCCAAAGCAACCATACCCCTTATACCCCCTATTAATTTTTGAACAGTTTTATTCACACACTATATAATCCATTCTAATTTAAAAATCTATGGCTCTTGGTATAATCACATACTTATGCACTCACCTTTAAAACTAATATGAGAACATTTTCATTTCTTCTGAAGAAAAAAATTCCTAACCTTTATATCTCCCTGTTACTGACATTTAGTTTTGATATGGTACCTTTGTTACAATTATTGCAAGACTATTACAATGTTACTGACAACTATAGACCTTAGTTTACATTAATTGTAGTTTTCCCATTTACCACCCTATTATTAACACCTTGTAATAGTGGCATATGTTTGTTCTTAGTTCATGTAAGAATTTTCTAATGTTTACACAATTAACCACCATCATTTCCACTCTTACGTTTCACTCATTTTTTATCCTCTGACTTTTCTTCTGGTGACATACAAGACTTTGGCTTCTACTTTCAACCATACTCATTGTCAGCTTTATTAATTAGACTTATAATATTGTGCTACCGTCACACAGTGTTGTGCTATCCATTTCCGAATCTTTATAATCAATCTTATTGCGTATTCTGTACTCCTTAAGCATCAATTGCTCAATCTCTGCCCTCTTTCTATCTCCTGGTGAAATATGCTTTCGACTTAACTATCAGAGTTTGGCTCATTGTAAGTAATTCATATTAGTGAGCCCATACAATATTTTCCCTTTCGTTTCTGGCTTTTTTTTCTCTCAAGATAATGTCCTCAAGCTTCATTTACATGTTGCATGGCCTCAGGGCACCATTCCTTCTTGCAGCCACAAGACATTCCATCAGATGTCTACAGCAAAGTTTGTCATTCCGCTCATCAGTTGCTGGATCCTTGGGCCACCTCCACCCATTGTCACTTGTGAATAAAGCCGCCATATATGTTGGTGTGCAAATGTCTGTTAAAGATGCCCCTGCTTTCTGGTCTTCTGAGTATATACCTGGTAACAGAATTGTAGTCAATATGGCAATTTTATACTTAGCTTCTGAAGGTACCGTCACACTGACTGCCATCTAGGGGAGCTGCACAATTCTATTTCCCATATACCTTTCTCCACATCTCCAGCACTTGTAGTTTTCTGTTTATTGAAGAATACTGTTTTATTGCACCCTGAACATATATGCTTTTTCTTAAGATCTCTATTGTGGACCTTCTCCAAGTGTTTTTCCAGGACGTCCTTGCTCGTAAGGCTCTATCTACAGCTCTGGGACTTGCACACAAACCTGGCATCCCCCCAGCAAGTTTCTCTGTGCTGCACAAAGTATCTCTGTAAAGCCTGCTTGACAGGACATTTCTTCCCACAGATGTTACCTTTAAATTCTTTCTTTTCTCTGGGCTTCTGGTGTAATGTCTGAAGATGCTTGGCAAGAATTTCCTCCCTGGTGAAACTTGATTCACACTGGGGATGACCGTAGTTCTCTTTAGAGCCAAAGTGATTATTCCGGCCGGCTTTTGATTGTCCTCCAGAATTTTTTACTTCTCCTTCTTTGATCGCTGTCATCATGTGCTTGTTCTTCCTCATCGCTCTCCATGTCACTGTCCAGGAAGCCAATCATAAGCTTGTAGCCCTTTCTGTGTCTTCAGTTGCCAATTAAAACCTATTTTCTTCCTCTTGAAGGGCTCCTTCTTGAACGCTCCTGAGATGGTGTCTCACAAACAAAGCCAAGCCAGCTGGAGTGGCCTGGGTTGGTGGCACCCAAAATGGGTAGAGGTTCTCCCTTACTCCCAGGGTTCCCCACATCAGCCTGTAGTCCAGACTTCCGTCCAGTTCTTCAGGCATACTCTTCTCTCCAGCCAACGCTCCAAACTTCTCACCCTTTCCCAGTCTGCGGGCCATGTAGTGTTCCCTCTGGTCCCGAACCCGGGAGCACTAGACAGGTCTGAAGGGGAGAACCACACGCTCAAGCCTATGCTCCGCACCTGGGAGGTGACAGATCTAAATTTGGGGTGCCAGGGTGTTGGAGAGAGGACAGTGGGGAAGAAGGAAATGGAATTTTTCTGCCAGAATCCCCACCTCCCAGCCCATTCCAGGGTGGGCTCAGCCCTTCTTACTTTCCCAGGTCTCAACTCTGTCCAAGGCAAGGAACTATTTCAGTTTTGAGGATTGAAAGAAAAAAAGAAATTGACTAAGCAGTCAGTAAATATAAAAAAATTATATAAAAAAGGCCTGACACATTTTTCTGTTTTTCTCTCGTTTCTGTTGCACGAGGAAGTATTAGCTACTCACCATTTATTGGGATTTAAATATCAAATGGTTTTAGGTTGTCTTTTTCAGATTTTAGAAATTTGGATTATTTAAACACACACATGTAGCCATACAACAACTGAAAGACTTTAGTCTTTTCATGGCATTTCTAACTTATTTGTGAAAAAGCTTTTCAGTGTTATTTTGAAATGTTATGTCTTTTCTTAAATTTGAAATTGACTGAATCACACCTGTTCAGATAGGAATAGTGAACTTACATTTTCCACTGCAATTGTGTCATTGTTTTGAATGTAATAAGGAGTCGTACCAGTAGAAGTTTATAGGCTCAATGATTTTTTCCTCTAATTGAGTAGACAGAGTGAGTACACTGCACCTTTTTTTTTTTCACTTTTGTTCTTCTCAAAGCAAGTATTGCATATCCCTGTTCTATTAGGCGAGAAATCTAACTCCATCTAAAATGTTTAGTGTGAACATAAATGTTCCAATGGAATAGAAAACGAGTTGTAAGTCTGAAGTCAACTAGGTATATTGTCATTTTTGGAAAATTCAGATGAAGGTCTGATCTGCTTTTCTTTAAGGCAGATATTCCAGGTGAAACTTCCATATGCCCAATCTAGCTCTTCTCCTTTACTAGTGAAAATGTGATTGCTTCCTAATCACTAAGGAAAACAGATCCCCAAAAACAGGTCAAATGCATTCCTCATCTACGATCGTGCTTATCTCTATGTATCTCAGAACTTACACCCTTCCTCACAAGCATCATTTCCCTCTTCTGACCTAAAATGATTAATTGGCATTGATTATGCATGAACACATCATTGGTGATTAACTAAAATGCTAAAATTTTCCCATAATATGTCATACTATTCTCCAGAATGTGTTTGTGGCATAATATCATGTTATATTGCCCAACACTACAGTATTGTATCATTCAAATAGAAAAATTTATGGAATAGACAGTAAAATTTAATTTCTATAGGGCAATTGTGGGAGTGTTTAATAAGTTCAAAGTGTATTCTACTGTCTCCAAAGCTGTCAAAGTAGTTTACATATGTTTTACCCTGTAATAAGAATAATGCAAAGCATTATAAATAATAGAAAATATTAATGCTTTAATCTGTGTGAAAATAGCTGATAAGCTTAAAAAATTGCTAAGTTGTCCCTAAATACTTAAAAAAAATTAGCTCAAGCAATTTTTCTTCTATGAGATAATGGTGAGCAATAAGGAGTTTGACAGTGTCATGATCATCTCTGTATAGGGCCCTTGAGGGATGTCTAGATTAAAAAGGAAAAACAGAGGGAAACCTTTTACCATCCTACTAAAAAGCTATGATTTAGTGAAGTAAATTCATGGGAATTTAAGGATTAGAGAAAAATGGAAGCCCCCTGCCATCTCCTTTCAAATACAGAGCTAACAGGGCAGATCAGTCACATACCCCAGCTGGGATGTCCATTTCCCCAGGACCTCTTTGCAATCTGCTGCACACAGGTCTTTTCATATGAAGCAGCAGCTCAAGCCATACTCCTGTGTGGACACACGAGATTCAGCTTCCCTGTATATCGACATTTTTGCTCTATGGTAAATTTAATAACAGATATTTTAAGTTAACTGATAATACTTTTACTAATTTCAGTGTTTGAATTTTGCACTTAGCTACATTTCCTTTCCTCTTTGTTAGGAAATAGTTCTGATACTCAAAAATATATCAGAATAATTTAACAAACTGCTGTGAAACCAACACCAAATGAAGAAATAAAATATTACTAATATTGTTTAAGCAAGCCCCCTACCTCTCTGCCACTCCACAACTATACTCTTTTCCAGCTCAAGTCTTTAAAAAAATGTTAAGCGTTTCCTTTATATTCTTTGCAAGTTTACTACAAAAGGATGTGTTAATAAACAATAAATATGATTTTGCTTGTTGCAAATCTTTATAAAATCGAACATACTCTATTTACTCACATTGATTCCAGTAGCTTTAATTCATGTCCTCTATATTCATACAGATGTTCTCCAAGTGAAGATTCCTTAGTTTTTTAAATGAAATTTTTGTTACAAACAGTGCTGCTAGTAACATTTTTATATATTTTTCCCTGTGCACATAGGCAAACTACCTTAGGATACATACTCAAAAGTGGATTTTCTATCTCATAGGATGACTAGATATTCAAATGTAGTTGATATTCATGAATTACTCTAGAGCTGGGTTACCAATTTAATCCAATAACGGTTTTTCTCACCAAGTATTTTGTTTCATTAATCTAATTATTTATCCCTATTTAACTCTAGCCTAAAAATCTATATGTCTCAATATATATAGTAAGTAAATCCATATCTTGTGTATTCAGAGTTCTCTCTGCTATTCTTAATCTTCACACTTAAAATGTTTCAGTTAAAAAGGCAACTTCATTAACATTTTGACTGTGATGGAATTGAGTTAGATTTAAGAATAATTAAAATGTTTAAGATATTTGTTCTTTCTATGAATTAACATGCTGTATATCAACTTATTTGGGTATTCTCAAATCCCTTTCAATACAGTCCATAAGTATATTTTATAAAGATATTACAGATAATTTGGCAAATCTTTCCTACTTATTATAACATTATTACAATGGTACTGTGTTTATAGTTGTATATTCTTTCTGTACATAAAGTAATTTATTTTTATAATTTATTTAATTGTTTTTTGAATTCTCTTATTAATTCCAATAACTCATTTCCAATTTAATTTTGTCTTCTATACTGAGAAGTACATAGTTTCTTAAACAATGAAAGTGATATTCACTTTTTTTTACATTAAGCCATGTATTACACTTTTGCTCATGTTAATACCTAGAACTGCTAGTAAATTGTTGCATAGAAATAGGAATTTTGAGTATCACTGTCAGATTCTTGATTTTCAAATGGAATGCGTGTAGTGTTTCATCCATGAAGTAAATATTTTTCTTTTTATTTATACAAAATCTTCTTCATTAGTTTAAGAATATTCTCTTACAAGTATCACTATTTTGTTAATTATTTAGTTAATTTTTTGGTGCATGGTCCAGGAATCAAACCCGGGTCTACCGCATAGAAGGCGAGTATTCTACCACTGAACCACTCAGGCACCCTATTTTGTTAATTATTTACTTTTAATATTCTAATAAGATATTTACTTATATATACTATATTTTGTCATGTATTGATGCGATCAATTTCTTTTCACATAATGTATTTTTTACTAGATTTTCTAATACAAAATCATCCTTGGATACTTGCAGTTAGTCCAATAAATGTGTGTCTATGTCTGTATGTATATATGTGTATCTGTATGCATATATTCAAATGTATATGTTGTTGAATTTTAATCAATTTTGCATCTATTTCTATAAACAAAGTTAGTCCACAATTTTTCATGTTTAGTAAATTCTAGATTCATCAAATGAGAAAAAGGACCTTCCTATTTTGTTATCTGTACATTTTTGCCTAAGCCTAGAATTAGTTATTTTTTTCAATGTCAATTCTTCTGTAAAATTCTCTGGGCCTGTGTTCAGTAGTTGTGTTTTGGGGTAGAATTTTCAGCTTCCGTTTAAATTTCTTTATTTATCATATGAATATTTAAGTAATTCATACACTTTGAAATCAGTTTTGATAAACTGTGTTTTTCTAGAAAATAAATTTTATCTTAGTTTTAAAATTTATTTGCTTATTGTTCTTTATAAGATTCTCATTAATTTTAAATCTTAACTGTGTCTAGGTCAACTTTTTCCTTTATAAATCTATCATTTTTTGTCTTCTATCTTTATTTGTTAAGCATAGTGGAAGATTATTTTACTGTTCATAGCCAATTTTGGGAAATGTTTATTTAGTTTCTATTTTATCTTTGTTTATTACTTCACTAACTTCTGATTTAATTATTGCTTTTTCCACTGCTTTCTGTCTTTGAGGGTACTAATCTGCCTTATCTCTATCTAACTTCTTTTGTTAGATGCTAAGATTATTCCTTACAAGTATTTACTCTTATGTAATTTCAATGATCGAGGCTACATATTTTACTCAGCTATTTTAGATATGCCCTACAGCTTTTGATATGTGAAATAATTAGTATTATCTATTTCTATGTTTTTGTTCCCAACTTGTATTAAAAAAAAATGTCCCTTTTACCCATGAGTTAATTAGAAGTGGGTTTTAAAACTATCCGAGTTTATTTGAAGTTGTCAGTGATTACTGACATAATTGTATTGTGTTCCCAAATTATATTCTATGTGACACTTGTTCTTTGATATCAATTATAAATTGTTTTGGCTACCACACTGAGTAGATTCATACATGTATGTTTCCTCTGTAGCGGAGAAGAATGCTATTCTTTATAACTGATTGAAGAAAAATTTTGCATGTATATTCATAACATATTTGAAATATTTACATTCCAGTGATCTCTATTTTATATACCCACGCTATTGTATGTATAAATACTGTGCTTTGGATGCAGATTGTTGAATGATTCTGTTATAAGAAATTGTTTGATTTTGTTTCCTAACATTTTGTTTAATTTATTATTTACAGAAAGTGATGTGTTAAAATCCCTCAAAAAATTACAGATTTGTATTCTGTTCATTTTAAATTTCTCGGATTTCACATTAATTTTTTAGTATTTTTCATTTTATATATATATATGCATATGAATATGCATATATATATGTATTTAATCATTCTCTTTCTATGTAGCATAAGAGCTGTCCCATATTTTGCACCTTTATATTTTTCTGTGCTTTATTCAAATTTGTCTGAAAGTTCTCTAATTCTCTTCAGCTGTATGTTGTTTAATCCCTCAACTGGTTAGGTTTTTTTTCAAATTATCCAAATCATGTTCTTCAGAGGGTTCCACACCTTACTCATGGTTTTACAGTTCTCTGGACCTCCTTAACCATTTTTTTTTTTTTTTTGCATGGGCAGGTTCGATGGGAATCGAACCCGGGTCCTCGGGCATGGCAGGCAAGCATTCTTGCCTGCTGAGCCACCGTGGCCTGCCCTCCTTAACCATTTTTAATTGCCTTGATTTATATTGTATATCTAATTAATTCCAACATCTGAAATCCTTGGGAGCATAAACAGCCCATTGTTGCTTCCGGTTACAGTCACTGTAATAACTTCTTATGCATGCATGCTTTTTATAAGTTTTGATTCTGAGATTACGTTCTGCTTATTTCTGACTTTGGGAAATTGTGAAGCTTGGGTCAAAGGCACGCACTTCAGAGATGAAGCGCTTATGTGCTTCACATGGCCTTAAAGCCTTAACAATCTAAGAACAGACAGAAGTAGCATGGTGAAAATGTCCTTAGATTATAACCCATAAACTCTTATTTGGAGATAGAAGAGGTGGAGGAAAAAATGAAGAATGAGGAAAAAATGTTATCAGGCAGCCCACTTCAGCCCAGGGTTTGGGATGCACTGAAATTGTTCTGCTGGCAGTAAGTAGACTAAAGGGTTACTGCTGAGACGTGTGTTACAGCGTCAATGGCTTTGGTCATTAATAAGGCATTTCTGGTTGAGAGGGTGTGAAGCACAGAGTAGAACTCCAAAGCTTTGTGTCAGTCTCTGTCCAACCACCTCCACTCTGCCACCCACAACCCTCTTGACTCTCGTTGATCTTCCCAGGAGTTTTAGTACAGTTTTTATGACGCTTTCTCACTTGCACGCTTCCCTCTTGCTTTTGTAGATTTTCCAGGGAATCTGCAGGCCAAGTTGCTTTGGCATTTTTTCCAGTCCACTGTAAGGGTTTCAGCATTATGCCAATATCTCCGTCTTTTCACTTTGCACTGTTTCAGTATCTATTGTCTGCTCTCCTTATGGGTTTACTGAGTGGGACAAATGTTCACAGTTTCAGCATCAGTTCACAACTTTAATTAAAAGCTCCCTCTTGATTTTGAACCTGATAACTCTCAGGGGGTGGCTTTTTCAGAATTTATGGTTTACAGTATTATTGTAAATTGATGGCTCCAAAACTTTTACAACATTTTAAATTATTTCCCTATTTATATTTTTTACTTCATTTGCTTGCTGACTTTAAAATACTGCTTAAAATCGATGAAAACTGTGAAAAGAATGATACAATTATAATAAAGTTTAATTTTCAGATGTAAAATTATATTTAAATTAAAATATAATATTACACATACCCGTGAAATGGGTGCATTTTTTAAAGGGGAAGAAGGTAAATTGACAATAGTGGATAACTCAGATGAATCATTTACCACCCAAATTGTATCTTTGTCTATAACGTGCTATAGAATATCACCCATGTCAACTATTTAGTGCTTTTCTTTTTTCCACATCTTGAATAAATTGTAATCCCAAGGCATAATGGTAAATTTCATGACATCAACAATTGTGATTGCAATTCCTAGATCTCACTCACCTTTTGATTACAATTAAGCTAAAATTATGGTGGCTCTTACCATTTATCTGCTGAAGCAGGAAACAAGACCCTTTCAAAATTACTTCTACTTATTTTAGGGCAGTCTGAGATGGGACATGCATTTCTTTTCTAAGACTGTTTAATTAATGCTTTTGGCTCTGATATCATTTAATCACATTAGCTTGAAAATGCTACTGCATTTGCCATGGTCATCATACCCTGTAAGTCTCGATGAACCCCCAGATTGTGGGAATGTAACTAGGGGATGGAAAACTATGACTTTTTGTGAGCTTAATTAAGTTAGCAAATGTGAATACTTTAAAAGACTTCCCACCATATAATAATTATGATTTATTAATTCTTTTTCTGCTTATTCTAATCATTTAATATCAGAAATTAGACAACATATGTCCTTTTGTGTTGGGTTTATTTCACCCAACACAATGTATTCACGCTTCATCCATGTTGTCACATGTATCAGAGCTTCATTCCTATTTATGGCCGAATAATATTCCATTGCGTGTATAACCACATTTTATTGACCCACATGGATTGTTTCCACCTTTTGGCAATTGTGAAAAATGCTGCCATGGATATTGATGTGTAAATATCTGCTCGAGTACCTGCTTTCAGATCTTTTGGGTATATACAAAGAAGTGGGATTGCCAGGTCATATGGAAATTCTGTACCTAAGTTTCTGAAAAATCCCCAAACTGCCTTCCACAGTGGCTGCACCATTTTGCATTCCCACAGCAATGACTGAGTATTTCTATTTCTCCACATTCTCTCCAATACTTACAATTTCCTGCTTTGTTTTTTTAAGTAGTTTCCATTCGAGTGAATATGGAGTGGTATCTCACTGTGGTTTTGATTTTCATTTTCCTAATAGTTAATGAGGTGTAAAGCATCTTTTCATGTGCTTTGTAGTCATTTGTTAATTTTTGCGTATGTGTGTGAGATAGTGATTCTCATTCATTTTTCTGCATATGGGTATCTGTTTCTTTCAGCACTATTTGTTGAAGAAGCTTTTCTTTTTAGAGTTGAGTTAACTTGGCATCCTTGTAAAGAATCAATTGTCCGTAGATTTGAGGGTTTATTTCTGAACTGTCAATTCCATCCCATTAATCAATATATCCATCCTTGTGCCAGTACTATGCTGTTTTGACTGCTATAGCTTTGTGATAAGTTTTAAAAAGGAAGTGTGAGTCCTCCAAATTTATTTTTTTTTTCAAGATGGTTTTGGCTATTAGCCTTTTAATAAATTTGATGATTGGCTTTTCCATTTCTGTTTAAAGTTCATTTTGGATTGTGTCGAATCTGTAAATCATTTTGAATATAATTGACATCTTAACAATATTTAGTCTTCCATTTCAGGAGCATGGAATGTCCTTCCATTTATTAAGATCTTCTTTGAATATTTTTGCAAACTTTTGAAGTTTCCTAAGTCCTTTACATGCTTGGTTAAATTTATTCCTAGGTATTTGTTTCTTG
>PVIY010026634.1:0-35156 GCA_004026745.1 Myrmecophaga tridactyla | reverse complement strand
ATTCGGTCTCTTCATTGGTATCCTTTGTGTTCACATATCATTTTCCTGATGTCCTTTAGTCCTTTGTCCATGTTTTCCTTTTGCTCTTTGAGCATATTTAGAACTCCTTTTTAAGTTTTTTGGTATTTCCCAAGTCTGGTCCTCTTTGGTGATGGTTTCTAATGCTTTCATACTGTCTTTAGTGTGGGTCATCACTTTCTGCATATTTTTATAGTTTTTGGGAACCTGGACATTTTGATATTTTAAGGTATTATTAGTGGAATTTATACTTTAGGGTATCTGTTCCTTAAGCCTGTTTCCAGCTATTGTTATGATAGAGATTTCCCTGTAAGCTAGAAGGTAACAATAAAAAAAAGAAGTAGAAGGAGAAGCAGAAGGACAAGGACAAGGAGAAGGAGGAGGAGGAGGAGAAGGAGGAGAAAGAGAAGAAGAAAATAATAATAATAATGATAATAATGATAATAAAAGTCTCCTCAGTTTTTGCAGATTGGCCTATGTAAGTATTGTCCTTCAGAGTTTAGCCATACAGTGAGTTTAAAGAATAGTTTGAGGGAAAAGCTTAGGGTCCTTCTAGGCCTTTGTGCTCTTGTGTCTTGTCTTGGATATACGTATTTGGCTCTAGGAATTCCCCCATTTATAAGAGTGCAAATGTTTCCTCTTCTGTAGGAAACAGTTTCCTCATGGTCCTGGGCACTGTTCTGTATGTCCCACGCCAGCAAACCTTTGCCCTAGGCATTTTTACAATGTCCTGGAAGAGAGCTCTGTGAGCTAGCTGCCTTCCACACTCAGGGCAAATTCTGGGATGGGAGCCTGTGATGAGTTTCCTGGTTTAGTTCTTCAGGCCTCTGCCAAGCAGAGTGACCCCAAAGACGAGGGTACTGTGTTCCCTCAGAATGGAGGCAGGGCCCTGCACTGGAAGCCCAGTCCTGGGGCAGGTGGCACGACTGAAGAAAGGCCAGCAAGGACAACACGAGGTCCTACCAATTTGAAGTAACCTTATTCATGATTTGGCCCTCACCCAGTTACTGCAGGCATGTAACTGTTTTCTAGAGCTTTGAGAAAGAGTTTTCTTCCAGTCTTGCTGGATGTTCAAAGCTTCAGGGGTTGGGGGTTGGACACAAAGCACCTCTCTCAGAAATCTCTGTCTGGACTTCTGTCTTCATTTCTCTTCCCTGGAGCTGACCAATCATATGGTGAGTGCATGGTTAACTTACAATCAATTGCCAGATTGTTTTTCAAAGCATCGCTTTAAACTCTCACTCACAGTAAACCAAAGCTGTCTTCCAGGTACCTATACCCTTGCTACCACTTGACATTGCAATTTTGTAATGTAATTGTTTTTGGGGGGGGTGCATAGACTGAGAATCGATCCCAGGTTTCCCACATGAAAGGTGAGCATTCTACCACTGAACCAGCTGTGAACACTTGTAATTTTGTAATGTGAGTTTTAAATCCTTTTGTACACATACACATGGTATCTATTAATGGCTGTACTTCTCATTTACAGGAGGAATGACAATGAACAATTTTTCATAAGTTCAATTTCCATACTTTTTGAAATGTCTCTTCAAAGACTTTACAACTTTTGGGGGGTTACTTCTCTTCTTTGTATCAAGCTGTGATGTTTCCTCATATATTCTGATTATAAGTCCTTCGTCAGATATGAATTTAATGGCTATATTTCCCATGTGTGCAGTTTTGCTTATCATATCTTTAAACACGTATTTTGAAGATCAAATATTTTAATTTTGATGAAGTCCAACTGTATTTTTCAAGATTAGTGATTTTGATATTTTGGTATCTTCTCTAAAAAAAATCTTTGCCTGCTCTAGATCGTTATGTGTCATTAATTTGGCTCTCAACTTCAGATCCATCCTTCTTTGAGCTGTTTTGTGATAGTGAAGATGCATCCTGTAGACATTTCCCCATTAACAGCTGGTACAATATTAATTTTGCTATTAGAGGGAAATGTATACACATTGTATTTGTAGAACTTTTGTTTTAAAAATAGTTTAATTGCAGCTGACATGGGGATATTCATCTTAGTTTTCCTCCCAACTCAATTCAAACCTGACCTGCCCTTTATAGCAGCTTCTCTGCCATCACACTGGTGAGCCCCCGTTTCAGGAGTACCCCAGGTCCTCTAGACCATTTCTCCATCACAGAAGTACCCCTCATCATTCCACTGTGGCCCATAGTCTCTGGCAAGTTTTTTCATCGCTTGTAGCAAAAAGTGGAAAGACTTCTTTCAGTGGGAGACCTGACTTACTGCATTGCATGAGTATATTGCAATTTGTTTATTCATTCATGTGTTGGTGGGAATTTGTGCTGGTTCCAGTTTTTGGCAATCATAATTAAAGTTGTCATAAACTTTGCATCAAATCTTCATATGGGCATATATTTTCACGTTTGTTCAGTAAATGCCTAGAAGCAAAATGGCTACATCACATGGTAGGTGTATATTTAAGAGTGCATGAGCACTCCAGTTCTTCGTCCTCTCCAACAGTTGTTATGGTCAATATTCAATTTTAGTTGTTATAAAAGGTTATCACATTGTTGTTTTAAATTGCATTTCTCTTGATGATTAATGATGTTGTGCTCATTTTATATCTGTTTATTCCTTTGATGAAGTGTTTGTTAAAATATTCTGACCACTTTATGAATTGAGTTATTTGTTTTTTTATTGAGTTTTCAGGGTTCTTTATATATTTTGGATATAAGTCTTTTAACATAGATACTTGGCAAATATTTTCTCCTAGTTTGTGACTTGTCTTAGAAAAATCTTTCAAATGAAGGTTTTATTTTTATGAAGTGCAGCTAATGTTTTTTTCTTATATGGATTGTACTTTTGTTGTCATATATAAGAGATATATGTTTAACCCAAAGTTGCAAAATGTTCTCCCATGTTTTCTTTCAGAAGTTTTATAGTTTTTGGTTTTACATTTCAGCATATGCTATATATTGAATTAATTTTTGTATAACATAAGAAAAGTGAGCCAAAGTTCACTTTTATGCCTGTAGATATAGAATTGCTACAGTACAATATCTCAAAAGTTGATCATTTCTCCACTCAATTGCTTTTGCATCTTTAAAAAAAATTCACTTGTCCCTATATGTTTGGGTATATTTCTGGTTACCCTATTTTATTTGGTTTATCTCTTAGTCTATGTTTGATCAATACTATATTGTCTTTATTACTGTAAATTTATAATGACTTCAATTTTGTGTTTATTCCTCTAAATTGTTCTTTTTTCAAAGTTGTTTTAGCTATTCTATATCCTTTCTATTTCCATAAAAAATTTTAGAATCAGCTTATCGATAGGTTGATACAAAAGTCTACTGAGGTTTTGCTTGGAATAATCTTTAGTATTGAATCTAATTAATTTGTCTTCCAAACCATAAGTAAATTATGACTTCATTTATTAAGGTCTTTTACAATATCTCTCAGGAATGTTCTGTAATGTTAAATGTACAAAACTTACACATCTTAGATTTATTCCTAAGTACTTCACGTGTTAAACTATTAGATATTTTGGTAATTTTTTTTTTTTTAATTTGCATATGGGCAGGAGGCACCAGGGATCGAACTCCAGACCTCCAGCATGGCAGGTTGGAGCTCTGCCTGCTGAGCCACAGCAGCCGCCCAATATTTTGGTAATTTTAAGCCATGAAAATGGTATTTTAGTAATTTTAATTTCTTAATGCTTGTGGTTTGTATATAGAAATACAATTGATTTTTGCATGTTGAATTTATTAAACTCATTTATTCATTTGAATAGTTTTTTATTAACAGTTCCATCAGATTTTCTACATATGGTATCTTTCAAGTGAAGATTTCATTTTTAAATAAATAAACTTTTAAATAAAAGTTCAACAAATCTTTTTTTCCACATATAAACTTTTTACATATAGGTGGCCATATTTACTGAGAAAAAAGACAGTTTTACCTCTTTCCTCCCCAATTACAATATTTGTATTTATTTATATTTTTAAATTTATCTGTTTATTTGCTTTAAAGTATTGGATAGATCCCCAGCTACAATGTTGACTAAAAGTGGTGAGAGCACAAAATTTTCCCTTGTACCTGAGCTTAGGGACAGCTTTCAGTCTTTACACGTTAGGTATGATGTTAGCTGTAAGATTACTGAAGATATTTATCTGGTTGAGGAAGTTCTCTTCTATTTCTACTTTACCTAGAGTTTTTATCAGTAATGCATATTGGATTCTATCAAATGCATTTTCTGATTTTCTTGAGATAATTAGATTTTTTTTCTTTTATTTTTTAGTTTGCTAAGTTTGTTAATATGGTGAACTATAATAATCAGTTTTGTAATGTTTAACTCACTTAGCATTCATGCTTGGGATAAAATATGCTTGTTATGAGGTATCATCTTTTCTATATATTGTTGAACTGTATTTGCTAAAATTTCATTTCTTTTTTTTACATCTATATTCATGAGATGTTTGTATGTGGTTTTCTTTCTTTGTAATGTCTTTGTCTTTTCTTTTTCTTTGTATCAGGATGGTCTTAATCTCATAGAATGAGTTGGGAAATGTTCACACCTCTTCAATATTGGGGAAGAATTTATGTAGAATTAATATTTAATACTTCTTAAATGTTTAGTAGAATAGATCAATGAAGCTATTAGATCTGGTATTTCCTCCGTGAGAAAAATTATGACTATAGGGCTATTCAGCTTATCTATTTCTTCTTCAATGAGCTTTTGTTATTTTGCATCTTTTAACTAATTTGCCCATTTCCTCTAAGTGTTGTATTTATTGGAATAAAATTGTTCAAAATATCACCATATTTTTTTCACAATATCTGTAGTATCTGTAGTGATGATACCCTACTAATCTCTGATAATGGTAATTTATTTTTCCTAATAATTCAAGATAAATGTTTATTCATTTGATTTATTGTTTCAAAGAACCAGCTTTTTGTTCCATCAGTTTTATTAACTGATTTTTCTGTTTTATATTTATTGATTTCTGATCTTATATTTTTCATTCATTTTCTTCCATTTTAGTAAGATTTTATTTGCTCTTCTTTTACTACATTTTTAGGAGTAATTTAAATTTAGGAAACCAGTGATTGAGACTTGTCTTCCTTTCTAACATTGGTATTTAATGCTATAAAGTTCTCCCTAAATACTGCTTTAACAGCATCCTAAAAAAGTTTGATGTGTTGCTCATTAAAAAAAAAATTTCCTTTAATTTAAATTACTTCCTAATTTCCCTTTCAGTGTATTCTTTGTCTCATGGCTTATTTAGACTCTTGTTATTTACATTCCAAGTATTTGGAATTTTCCTCACAGGCAAGCTTCAATCAGTATTTAGCCAAATAAATTAAAGGGGCACCCTGAACACTTCTGGCCTTCTCTCCTTTCCTGTCCGTTGTTCTGTGAATGCCAATAACCTTCATTCCTGGCAGCGTAAGCTATGCTCTCATGGGCATGCTTGCTGAGAGGTGGTGAGAGACAGACAGAGGTACTGGCAGGTTTCAGATTGTCCTTTCTTCTTTCCTGTTCTAAGGCTAGCCTCCTCCTCACATGCCAGGACTGCTGACCAACAGTAAGTCCATGCCCTTAACAATATTTGCAGTTCCAAATTCATGGAAGTAGTAGCTATACAGGCTTCTACATTAGCCCCATTTACATTTCTACTCCAAAAATTGGACACACCTAGCTTTCTGCAATCATCAACTTGTTCACACATACATGCCTGGCCTACCTAATATATTTCTTATTCTTCACCTTTCCAGCTACTCCCATGAATGTGCAATGTTTAATTTTCATATTAAATTCTTTATGACATTATACTCAAAGCTATTCTGCTTCTTTGAGTGAAACCTGATTGATTCAGTTATCATTATCAAAAGTGTTTTCAGCGCAACAGACATTTAAAGATGGGAATCTCGGACTATTTCTCTGATCCTCTTATACTTAAAAGGTTTGATGCCCATGTCACCATTTACAAAAGGGGCACTGATCATTTATAACATATTGTAATGATAGATTATATATATTATCTCCTGTAGAATTATCAAATGTTTGTAGACAGTAAGATTTTGGTTCACCAAGGATTTGCTCTTATAGAATAGTTTAACAAAATGAATAGTCAGATGAAATTGTTTAATCGATTTTTGGTTTGTAAAGAATTTGGAGCAAGCAAATGTTGACCTCTGATCTTCAAATTCAAGCTCTACATCTGACTAATGGACAAAAAAGTCTTCTTTGAGTGCTCTAAAGTAAGTTTTTATCTTTTCTAGCCACAGAACTTAGATTCTTTAAAAACAAGACCAAAATCTCATGCTTAGGGAGAACAGTGGCTGAATTACAAAATAAATTGAATTCACAACCTTCTGGGATCTCATAATAAAGTTCAGGCATTGTTTAAAAAGGAATAAAACTCTGAACATTGGTATTTTTTATAGTTAGTTGTATGTATCAACTTGACTAGACTATAGTTTACAATAATTCAATCAAACATTAATGTATTTGTTACTGAGAAGGTATTCTGTAGATGTGGTTGTGCTAGCTTGGAGCTATGTCACCCAAAGAAACATGTTCTTCAACTTAATCCATTCCTGTGAGTGCTAGCCCATCGTAAAAAGGATCTTTCGGTTAGACTACTTCAGTTAAGGTGTGGTCCAACTGAGTCAGCATGGGTCTTAATCACAGGGAAAAGCTGGAAATCAACGGAACCCAGAAGAGAAAAGAGAGGCTACCATGCGCATTGCCATGTGACAAAAAAAAGCCAAGGACCAAGGTTTGCCAGCAGCCAGCCCCAAAACAACACAGTTTCCTGAAAGAAAGAATTGTGTTGTTGATATCTTGATTTTGGACTTCTTCTAACCTCACAACCATGAGCCAGTAAATCCCTGTTGTTTAAGCCAACCCACTGCATAGGATTTAGTAGCCAGGAAATTAAAATAGTGGTTAACATCTATAATTACTTGATTTTTAAATAAAGTTTATCTCTAAAAATGTGGGTGGGGCTTCACACTATTAATTGAAAGGCTTAAGAGCAAAACAAATTATTCTGAGAAAGAAAAAATTCATCCTCAAGATGCAACATCTGCATCTGCCTGAGAGTTTCTAGGCTGCTCTCCTGCCCTACAGATTTTAGAGATGCCAATCCCCACAGTTGCATAGGCCAGTACCTTAAATGTTCTTGAAGAACATTTAATGGCTTCCCCAAAGACACCAGTATGACAGGGAATTATCACTCTTCTCAGCACCTGTCCTATCCCCTTTCATTGTAGAATCAAAGCAGAATCAATCTTGGATGTATCCCAGAGGGTGAGGTACAAAGTTTGACAAATAATCATATCAAAAAAATTATAATATTTTGCTAATTTATATTGAAAGACACTAGGGGTCATGTACAGAATGGATTCTAAACATGCTGAATCATGCTGGAAGGAACAGACTATTTTATTTAAATGGGTGCACTTAGCAGATGGAAGGAATAGGCTATTTTATTTATATGGGTGCACTTAGCAGACGTACCGGAATCAAAGTGTTCATTTTGGTGACTGGGAGTGGCTCTTAAAGTATGGTTACTTTGTTTACTGGAACCTGGACACAAACTTGGTCCACACAAAATGAAATTAAAATGCCAGAACAGAACTACTTTCATATCTGTAGAGAAAAGTATCTAAAAGCATAGGGAGATGGGAAAGTGGGAGCGGATTTATTAAATAAGACCTGCTTACCCACGCCTGAACTATGGAGACAGACAGGACACAGACAACCAACCACCCAGCTATCTGCCAAAGCCTCTCACTGAGACTCTGAGAAATTTATTGTGATGAGTTTTGTATCATATTTATTTATCCTGAGAGTAATTGGAAATTTCTTCATCACAGTCAGATCCAATTACTTAAATTCATAATATACTACAATTTTAGAGAATTCATGGACACTAGCTCTAAACTAACATTATTTCCTACAAACCCCAAATGCCCCAATGATACACCAAAGAATGTATGATCCTTGGATTGTAGTCTGTTACAGTACAAAAGGCCGGGTTGAAGTCAGTTTGACTATATATACTTGACAAAATAGTAAACCAAAAGCAATAATGAGTACTGTAAAGATTGCAGTGATTACTTCTACTATTAAGTAATTGTAAGATGCAAGGGTGGTGATTTTCAACTCATCTACCCATTCAACTCACACATTTGGGCTTTGTAGAAAACAAAGGGAAGTTGGAGAATATGAGTGGATTATCCCAAACTTAATCAGCCATTGACTCTAATTGTAGTTGCTGTTCTTCATGTATTTTCATGGCTGAAGCAAAGAAAATATTTCCTGTCACCTGTCATGCTGCAATTTATCTGAAAAAAAATGCTATTTTCCCCCTTAACCTATTAGTAAAGACCATTAGAAGCAGTTTAGTTTTAACTGGCAGGACCAAAAATATACCTTCTCAGTTCTACTTAGGGGCATATACATTTCCAGCCCTTTCTCAAAATCCAAAACAGTGACTTTGGTTAGCTGTCCTTGACAGCAGAGCATTATGGTGATCCATTTTATTGATGATGTCATGTTAATTTGACCTGGTAGGCAAATAATAATAATAATAATAATAATAATAATAATAATAATAATGACACTCACTAAAAATACCTTGGTAGGGTGGGCCACGGTGGCTCAGTGGCAGAGTTCTCACCTGCCATGCCAAAGACCCAGGTTCAATTTCTGGTGCGTGCCCATGCAAAAATAAATAAATGAATAACTTGGTAAACATATGCAGGCTAGAGATTGAGAAAATTATACTACACAAAGTTATGGGTCTGACGGTTTGGTGAAATTTCTAATGGTCTAGTGGTCTGGGGCAATACCAAGATATCCCTTTCACAATGAAGGGCAATTTCTTGGTTCTTTCTTTTCTTACTACAGAGAAAAGCCACAGCTCTTAGCAAGGCACTTCAGATTTTTAAAACTTCGTATACCTTGTTTGGATTTGATATTTTGATCCACTTACCAAAAGACTACCCTGTCAGGGTTGGAACAAGAGAAGGCTAAGAGATGCAGGCTGCCCTGCAAGCTGTGCTATCACTTGGGCTGTAAGACTTGACATATCCATTTTCATGAAGTATCTTTGGCAGATAGAGATGTTGTATGGTGCCTTTGGCTGGTGCCTATTGGAAGATTCCAATTCAGACATTTAGGATTTTCATGAAAGTTATACTGTTCTCTAAAGATAACTATACTTTTCTTTAAGAAACAGTTTCTAGCTTACTCCTTGACCCCAGTAAAAACTAAACAGTTGAACAGGTTTCCCCACATGCCCATCAGCTGTCCATTATGAGCTATGTATTGTCTGAACCAATAAATTGTAGATTTTGGCAACATACCACAAATGGTAGTGTATATGTATAAGGCAAATAAGTTTCATGAACTAGCAACTCATATACCTATGGATGCTACTTCTGTTTTACTTCTTCCCTCTCCAAGTATCTATGGTTATAACAGGGCCTCAGAAGGAAAAAAAAAAATATCTGGCTTACTTTAGAGATGGTTCTGCGTGATATATTGGCACTCAAAGGTGGACAGTTGCAGCACAATAGCCCTATTCTGGCTGTCCCTGAAGGACAGTGATGAAGGAAATTCTTCCCAGGGATGGAACTCTGAGCAATTAATCAGGTTATTCATTTTGCCTAGTAGCGTATATAGCAAGAGGGATGATTCTACACTGACTCATCATCAGAGGCTAATGGTTTGGCTGAACGCTCATGGGCCTGGAAAGGACACAATTGGAAAAACAGTGATATGGAGGCAGGGGACAGAAATATT
Source organism: Myrmecophaga tridactyla (assembly GCA_004026745.1). Lineage (NCBI taxonomy): Eukaryota > Metazoa > Chordata > Mammalia > Pilosa > Myrmecophagidae > Myrmecophaga > Myrmecophaga tridactyla. The sequence goes on along the minus strand of PVIY010026634.1, from coordinate 25,350 downwards.
TAGAGAAGATTTTTCTGAATGTAAACAGAATGTAACAATATATACATTCCCTGTAAATACTCACCAAAGAGCAATATCAGAAGAGAATAATTTCAGTGTCAGCCCTATTTCCCATCCATACCTGTCCTTGAACAATGGACTTGTAAAGTGGAAACGGCAGCAAGAATAGAGGTTACGTGAGGGTTCGGCAATGTGGTCTTCCACTCACCAAGCCCCATCTGGCTACAGCCACTACTGAGTGGACAACCTGCTGAGGACACAGGCCAGCACCATTGCCCGGAGAGAGCCGACATGCTGAGGACACAGGCCAGCACCATTGCCCGGAGAGAGCCGACAGCCACCTGACACTAGGCTGATTATGTTTGGCAACAGCCATCATGGACAGTTCAGCAGTGTATTTTCACTAGAATGGTTGCTTACTCTGTGCAAAATGATTGTGCCAAAATCACCTTCTTTGGACTTACAGAATGAGCAATTCATCATCAAGACATTCCACATAGAGTCCTCTATGGCCAAGGAACTCACTTTACAGAAAATGAAGTGAAGAAATGGGCTTCTGCTTATGGAGTTGGCTAGTTTTGCCATGTTCCCCATCACTTGGCAGCAGAATATCTGAGAGGACAATGGAATGACCTTTTTAGAGGCTTAGTACTGTGACAGCTGAGTGGCAGTGACTTATGGGATAGTAAAATGCCCTTTGGAATACATATCTGCTTTAAATTAACAAGCAACATATGGCTGCCTATCTCCCCTAGCCAGGATCCATTGATTCAAAATCAAAGAAGGGAAATGGAAACAGCTCCTGCCACTATTATTCCTGAGCTCTATTAGTGACATTTTTTGTATACAATCCCCACAACTCTGTCTTCTGCTGGTTTGGAGGGATGTTAATTCCCACAGAAGGAATGCTTGCACCATTACTGTGGACACAGCAATCGTCTACTCGATTGGAAGTTGAGAGTGTTATCTGAGTGTTGAGTGTTGGGAATGTGGGAGTGTTGGGAATGAGAGTGTTGCTTCATTCCCTGATCATAGGTATTTAATATTTGCTTTGTGGGGCTCCCAATAAGGACTTTATCTGGAATTGCAATGTATATTTAAAACGACTTGCTATGAAGCTTCTTGCAGAAATGGTAACACCCTCCATTAATGTGTATACTTTATCCAGTTGCCACATTATACAACTCAGGTCAGTGAACCAACAGGCAAAAAAATGGGGGGAGGATCCTAACCATTAAGCAGGAATCAGGTTGCTACCATTTAATAAAAATAAGGAAGATTATGCATGGAATGCAGGAAATCTCTCTGGATGCCTCTTAATACTTCCATATCTTGTGATAAAAGTCAATGGAGCTACATGCAATCAAATAAATGTAAAACTGCCAATAGTCTAGAGTCTTCGGGAAGGAAGGTTTGGGTAACACACTAGAAGAGACCATGAAGAGATAAGTATTTGCTGAAGGCAAAACAAGAACGGAATAGGTAGAAATAGAAGGAAATTGCAACTACCAACTACAAACATGTAAGTTGCAGAACCAACAAGCACTCAAATAGTTATGAATAGGTCTTCCTGATTTTAATATGTGAATATATTAACAAGTGTTCCCCTCTCCCATCTGGTAATTGTAGGTAAGAAATGTTAATCATAGTTTACGTAATATGTCAGTATTTAGATTAAAAGATACCTAAGAGGGAGCATGAGTCAGCTCGAAAAACAATGCATATCACCCAAAAGTTAATAAAATGACATACAAGACTGGATGTTCTCCTTTGGGGAAAGGTTTAGCATGTTTTTGTTTGTATGAGGAATATTTGCATCTTGTTAGGTGGGAGCATGGTTTTTATAATTACTTTGAAGTTAAATAGTTTTAAGGGGGATATATAGTGATGGCAGTGTGACAAGAGTGAGTTGTGAGGGTTTTATACTGTGTTAAGTTAGCTAAGCAGACACTAACAGACCTAGAACTCTCCTTCCTGTGCTGCATCGGCAGTAGAAATTGAGCAGCAGTCTTTAGTGTGTGAATGTTATGGTTATTTAGAAATGGGGTAGATGTCTGTGCTTTCTCTCTGCTCACAGCCAGCTCTACTTCCTGATTTCAGCTCTACAGATCAGTAGCAACCCCAGGGGCTTGTCCATGAGCACACAAAGGCAGGAGTCATGAAGTGAAGCAACAACCAGAAACTTTTAACCTGCCCTCTGCACAGCTCCACCAATGGGTGTAAGGTCTCAGCTTCCTACAAGGTCTGGCTCATTTACCAAGCCCAGGATGGCTGGGACTAGTTTCTCATCCATTTCAGAGATTTACTGCTTCAACATGCCCCACAGTTGTGCGGGAATTAATTCTTCTCATAAACACCTTATTCCTTAATGTTTATATTGTTGCTGCTTCCCTGACTGAAGCTTATTGAATCACAGGTTTAAAAATATCCTCTATGTTCTATATGATGAGTACTCAGTGAAATCAGGGGATCATGTTTATGACCACAAAGGGAAACTAAAAGGCCACTGTGAAAAAAGGGAGAAAATTCCTTTTGCTTCATTCCCTGATCACAGGTATTTAATATTTGCTTTGTGGTGCTACCAATAAGGACTTTATCTGGAATTGCAATGTTTATTTAAAACGGCTTGCTATGAAGCTTCTTGCAGAAATGGTAACACCCTCCATTAATGTGTATACTTTATCTAGGCACACATTTTGCATAATAAATAAATAAATAAATACAGTAACTCACTCCCTTGCTTGATAAGTGCCTGGGCATTGTACATTTTAAGCAAGTGGACCACATCTAATTCAAACTGCTTTCAATAGCTCGTATTTTTCTCCCAAGAGCCCTCCATGCAACACTGATAACTCTGAACCAAACCACAACGCAGGGCATATTATTGGACTTAATTACACCAGTGAAAGATACAAATGTGAAATCCGAAATCCTGAACATCCTGTGAAATGTATTCTAATTAGCTGAACCCCTGTACTTCTCGGCCATTGGAAGAGATCTGGTTTTAGGGTTACTCAGCCTGAAGCAATCGTATGTGCATGTGTCTGTGTGTATTTTCATGTGGTGATGTTCCAGCCATCGCCCTATTTTTGTTAGCTGGCTCTTATAGATGTCTCCTAGGAGACAGGCAAAAATCCAATTCTACTTCCTCAACTCCTCCTGTCTATTCGAATGAGGAACTTGTACTTATTGTCAGTTTTAAAAGAAAACTGACAATAGGATTCTCAGCAGGGCACTTTTATAGCATGACCTAATAGGATCCTTAGCAGCACAACCTACAAGAATCTTCATTGTCTGATCCCAGCCTGTTTCTCTAAGCCTCATTTCTGTCCATTTTCTTTCTTATACCAATGTTCCAGGCCTTCCACACTAGTTTTGACTATTCAGATCGGCCATGGTTTGGCTTATCTTCTGGGCTTTGACTTGTGCTCTTACATAAAACCGAAACAATTTCTCAACCCTTTCTTTGTTCTTCATCTAGCAAATTTCCATTTTCCTGTAGGCTCAGCACCCAACTTCTTTTAGATCTTTTGGCATTTAAATGGTATGTGACAAATGGCTATTGACCCACTGTATTAGTTAGGGTTCTCTAGAGAAACAGAATCAACAGGGAACACTTGCAGATATAAAATTTATAAAAGTGTCTCACGTGAGCGCAGGAATGCAGAGTCCAAAATCCACAGGGCAGGCCGCGAAGCCGACGACTCTGATGGAGGGTCTGGACGAACTCCACAGGAGAGGCTCACCAGCCAAAGCAGGAAGAGAGCCTGTCTCTTCTGAATCCTCCTTAAAAGGCTTCCAGTGATTAGATTTAGCATCACTAATTGCAGAAGACACTCTTCTTTGGCTGATTACAAATGGAATCAGCTGTGGATGCAGCTGACATGACCACATCATTAGGATGACCTAATCCTATGAAATGTCCTCATTGCAACAGACAGGTCAGCGCTTGCCTAAGCAGATAAACAGGTACCACAACTTGGCCAAATTGACACATGTCTCTAACCATAACACCCACACCTTGAGACTGTCTTTAGAACTATTTCTATTTTGTAATTTTTGTGCTGAAAACTTTCCACCTCCACCACTTGCCTGAGGATCCTCCTTCGAGGCGGATAAGGCTTTGCAAATCCACTGAGGACAGATGATTCAGGCTTAGCATGCCATCATCCCCTGGCACGATTCTCTCTTTATTCATGGTGAGGCACTCAGGGACTGTTGGCACACTCCATTCCATGGAAATGACTGGGCAAGCCCTCTCTTCACCCCTCCCCTACCCCTGACTTGCTTGGCCTGAAATAGAGAGATTAAGCAATATCACCAGAGGGGAAATGGTTCAATTAAATGTCATAAGCTAAAGTTAATTAATTGACTTTTTCTCACTCTACTCAGAAACATATTATGTCCAAATCCCTAGTGCAAATTTGAGCAATGTATTAAAAATCTGGTAGCAGATTCATATTCACTAATAAAAATAACAATAATAGCAATAGTTTCTAAACTTTATTGAGCACTTAAAATATTCCTGACATAGTTCTAAGTACTTTAACATAAATTAATTCTTTTAATTCTCATGAAGCAATAAAAATTGTTTTTAATTAGTCCCACTTCAAAGGATGAAGAAATGAAGGCACAGAAGTGTCAGTGTGAGTTGACTTTAGCAATCAAGAAAACAAAACTCAATAAATTAAGGATTTATGGTAAGAGAGTAGCAGAATTGGATTCATATAATTTTGAATGGGTCCCAAGGCAGGACCCATTAAGCAGGTAAGAACTGTCTAATTCTTATTGATCTTTCAGGTCTCAGCTTAAATGAAACTTCCTAAGAGTGACTCTTTCCAGATCATTTCTCACCCACTCATGTATATATGATTTCCTCTTACACTTGTTTATAGATACCTGTTAATTTTCTCCATTTATTAAAATTTGTGATACTATATTTGCTTCTTTAATTCATGGTGTATTTTCTGTCTCATTCCTAGGTTAGAAGGTCATAAAATCAGAGATCACAATTCACCGTTCTATCCCAGGGCCTGATTCAGCATTTGTCACATAGATGCTATTATTCAATAATTGTTAAATAAACAAAATAACTAGATCCACATATTTGTTTCAACTCTACTAGGAAAATATTGGCCATGTTTTAAATATTCAACTATAAACTTTTGAGGACATTTTTTGTTGATATATATTGATAAGTTATCAAAAAGGAGTTTCAAATAAAAGGTTACTCAGTATGGGCATCAATTTAAAATTGTATTATGAATAATTCAAGGGTAAAGGTTTAGATTACAAAAGAAATGTACAAATTAAATTCTCATCAACATTGTTTATTGAGGTGGACGGGCTGTGTGCTACATCTTGAGGATGCCAAAGGAATAATATGTGACGCCAGCCTTCAGTGATTTCATGAAGGGAAAAGGGAGGAAACATGGACTTTGAGAAAGGCTCCAAGCCTTCCTGTCCTTATCTGTGTGAGCAAAGATTTGAGATGAATGGCGCCTTATCTACATCCTTTTCCTCCCTGCAGCCCAAAACATCGCCATGCATGTGACTGCGGAAATCACTTGGTTTGCTGAGAAAGGGATGTAGGAATAATAACACAATTGGGGTCTTGTCAGTACCAAGTCCTGAGACCCCATCGATTCTGTGAGATTCTTGTACTCTTCCTAAGAACTTCTCAGTAGCTGCAGATACTGAGGCTCTTACTCAACAGTGGAATACATTCTGCTGTCACCTTTGCACAGGAAGAGACAAAGCTTCCTTGGAGAAAATCCTCCCTTTACAAAATCTCGAAATATAATCTCTGTCTGGGACATGAAATAAACCTTTTGGAACATACACATTCAGGCCTTTTCATTTATTAAACACTCCCCAAGTTTGAGCATTCCCCTGTTTCAACTCAAAAGTAAGTAGTTAAGGAATTGTCTATTTGAGTCTTCATAAATTCTATTTATTTATTATTCTATTCGTTCATCCATTGGTTTTTTCAACAATATTTATTAAATGCTTTCCATGTGCCAGGCATTGTTTCATTTACTGGTAAACAAAACAGAGCGAAAATAAATCAATTGAATAAACAAATAAGCAAGCAAGAAAACAAACACCAAAAAATGTGCCTCGTGGAGCAAGAGAAAATGTAATTCCAGCTTAGATTCCAGAATAAGAGTGAGAATGTTATCTGTATGTATAAAGGAGATATTTCTCCCAGCCATGTCACTGGAGCTTGAAAGGGTCAACCAAAAACAAGTGTGTGAAAATTCTGTATAAAAGTATATTTTCTATGTCAGGGTCATCTCCTATCCTTTGAGATTGATATAAAATTACAAACTCCCTTCACAGTCCATGAGCGTCTCCATAACCCTCGTAGGATGTGCTGGTTAGAATCCGTTATACACCCCAGAAAAGCCATGCCCTTTACATCCGTTCCTGTGGGGACAGAACTGTTATGGGTGGGACCTTTAGCTTAGGTTGTTTCCATGGAGATGTGACCCAGCCCATTCAAGGTGGGTCTGGATTCCCTGGCTGGAGTCCTTTATGAAAGGCTAATAGGCAGAGACATTTTAGAGAGAGCTCAGAGAAAAAGCAAATGCTCCAAGAGAAGTAAGAGCATTCACAGAAACTGAGAGAGCCATTTTAAAACCAGAGGCCAGGAGAAGAAAGGCCAGCAGATGTCGCCATGCGCCTTCCTGGGTGACAGAGGAACCCCGGATGCCAGCAGCCTTTCCTCACAGAAGGTGTCTTCCACCTGATGACTTAATTTGGATATTATCATGGCCTTAGAACTGTAACTTTGTGACCTAATAAATCCATTAAAAAAAGTCAACCCATTTCTGTTATATGGCATTATGGCAGCTTTAGCAAACAAAAACACAGTATTTACAGGTATTTTTACTTGGGTGTGGGTAGGGTGGGACAGACTTTATTTCTGAATTCATCTGGTGCTGATTTTCAGCTTCTGCTGAATTCCCTCATAAGTCTCACTCCAGGCAGCAGCTCCCATTTCTCCTGTGTTGACTTAATGTGGACACAGCCCCGTTACCTTCAATTACACAAAACACGGCTCCCAACAGACCATTATGTATAGCAGGCTTATACAAAAATTCAGGGTAAGGGCAGGTGGTTACTGTACAGCAAAGCACAACACAGCCCAGAAATGGAGAAAACGTGCAGCTGCATTTTAGCCTGCCCTATTCTTAAATCCTTCAGTAATAAAATTGCACTGCCAGCCATCCAGTCCTGCAGCCCTACTGGAAATGAACACATCCACGTGGTGATGTAAAATCACACCAGAGCAGAATCTGCAAGCTCATCATTTTCTGTTTGGGTTCTAGCCACTTCCTACTTTGCTGTTTGTTTGACCTACTTCTTCCCTGGCCTTTTCACCCCCAATAGAATGAAAGCTCCAGAATGGCAGGGGTTTTTGGTCTGTCTTATGTTGTGTTATATCTATAGAGCTTGAAGCAGAGGTCAACAAACTACAACCTGTCAGCCAAATCCAACCCACTCCCTGTTACTGTATTGCCTAAGAGCTAAGAATATATTTTTAAATAGTTTAAATGATTGAAAAAATAAAAATAAAATACCCGGCACATAAAAATTATATAGATTTAAGATTTTAGTGTCTGTGAGCAAAGGTTTTTTTGCTTTTAACACACACATTCATTTGTATATAGATAGACTAAGATGTGCTTGTGCTACAATACCAGCATAATGGGGCAGAAACAACTGTTTACAGAAAACATCTTCCAACCCTAGTTATATGTTGGCATTAAAATACTATTTTCTGAGTATTAAATATGGGAAAGAAGGTATTGAAATTAAATTGGATGTCTCACCCTATATCTATAAATAATCATCTCATATTCACTGAGTCTTAGCATCCACAAATCACATATAAGAGAAATTTTTATCCATCCTGTCAAACTCAAGAAACTATGAAGGTGAGTGTAAAAAAAGGAAATGTAAATATAGTACTGTGAAATCTGAACAACTTCTAAATTGACAGAGAAACTTGGGAGAGGGTGATAGAATGGTTTGAAAGGATTATGTGCCCTAGAAAAGCCATGTTTTAATCCTGATCTAATCTTGTGGGAGCAAACGCTTCTTTTAATTCCTATTCACCAATGTACGTTGGAATCTATTGATTAGATTATCTCCATGGAGATGTGACACATCAGATTATGGGTATTAACTGTTTGATTAGATGGAGATGTGACACCACCCATTCCAGGTGGGCCCTGATTATATTACTGGAATCCTTTAAAAGAGAAAATATTTTGAGGTGAGTATTCAGAGCCATGAGAGAACCATGAGAGCTCATACAGCTAGAAACCTTTGGAGAGGAAGAAGGAAAATGCCCCTGGGGAAACTTCTCAGAACAAGAAGCCTGGGGAGAAAGCTAGCAGACATCTCCATATTCACCATATGCCTTTCCAGCTGAGAAACAAATTCTGAACTTCCTCAGCCTTCTTGAAGCAGGGTATCTTTCCCTGGATGTCTTAGATTGGACATTTCTATATCCATGCTTTAATTGGGACATTTTCATGGCTTTAGAACTGTAAACTTACAACTTAATAAATTCCCCCTTTAAAAATCCATTCCATTTCTGGTATATCACATTCCAGCAGCTGGCAAACTAGAACAGCATGTTTCTAAATGTATTTGTAACACAATGAAACGGCCATGGAATTGATCTCTGCAGCTCCTTTCTGACGTCTTCCCCTACAATCCTTATAGGATTGTGATATTATAGTAATTTATTTAATAACAATTAAGGCATCACTAAATAAACCCAAGCAGAGGGTAAAGACCAAGTTTTCATAGAGGAAAGGACTCTAGTCATCCAGCAGGCTGCCTGAAAGTCAAGAGAGTGAAGAAAGAAGAGACTTGCTTAATGGTTTTCAACTAGTCAGTAATTCTTTCCGAGCCTCAGTTTTCTCATTTGGTAAACTGAAAATGAAAATGTCCTTTCCCTGCCAGTATAGTTTTGAGGCTGAGGTGAGGGATTGCAAGCATAAGTTCCTGTTCTCTAGCACTTGGAAAGTGCATGTTGATTAAATAAAGTTGCACAGCTCTGAAAGGAGTTTAGAAAGTAAGGTTCAATTATGCCAAACAAAGGTATGCTGGCGTATGCCTTCCTCAGGCACAGCCCAACTGTCTCAGACTCTTTACTAGAAGGTAAAGATCAAAGAGTGTGTGATTAAATTACACAAAACAACTCAAAATCCCCCAAACAAATGAACATATCATTACACTTAACCAATAGAACACATTTTAATGCCTTATAATAAACTAGAGGGAGTTCATTGCATTTCCATCAGCAAACCTATTGGTTAGGGTATTGCACACTGATATGCATTTCAGTGTCTGAGAGCCATTATTTCCCAAGATATATTAATAATTCTCTCTTTCCCTAGGAAAACTCCCATGGAACTTCTCCAAGTCACTCACTTTATAAATCTGAGGTCTAGAGTAGTTGTATATGAATAAGAAAAGGTGGATGAGGAAGGCGGGATTGAAGGCTATGTGAAGATTATCAAAGAAAGAAGCAATCTGGTGCTACCTTCTTGCAATATTTCCTACTGCTCTAATGGTTCTTTCTTTTACTGGTTTTTGTTTTGTCCCATTTGTTAATTAATTCATTTACAAATTCATCTAATAATCCAACTCATATTGATTGAGCATCCTTTTCCATTAACTATGTTGGATTCAGGGTATGTATTTGTAAGTGAAATAAACACAGTCATTATCCTTGAGTAGTGTGTAGCATATAGGGACTATCCCTAATTTTTAATTTCTAATAATTCATTCTAAGAAGTCATTATTTATTCTTTGAATGCCCCCTCTTTGCTTTATGAGGTGCATTTCAACATAGGGATAGATTAATTCAGAGAAAGGTTAATGGTCTCCTTGGGGCTCTTTGAACAAACTTTCATTTGTTTTTCTACAGATTAATATACTTTTTATTGCCTTAGTCCACAATTATTCATCATGTACTCTTCTGTGTATTTGCACTATTCTAGGTACTAAATAGCATCAAGGAATTGAAATGCTGGTGAGAAATACTGGAAATAAATAATACTGATATAGAGATAAATTATCCACCCCAAAGAAGACAGCACATAATTATTTGTTAATTAAGATGATGAAGTGATGAATTGACTATCTTTTATTGGGGATGGAGTCTTAGAAAGTTTCTCTCAGAAAAAAAATATTAGAAGTATTATGACTTCCTGTCTAGAAGCGGAAAGCTTGAACAGGCTATTTACTCTTCGATGAATGCTTTCTATGATGACCTGCTCACCTCTCATTGCCATAGCTTTTGCGATAAAAGACCTGAGCTTCTTCATTTTCCTCATTTTTATTCTGCCTGGGATTGAATGTTTTGTTTTGCACTATAAGCCTAACATTTAGCACTGACATTTAACCATATTTTGAGCTATTTGTGGACCTGGGAAAAGAGGTAGGGTCTCAGGACCCAACAGAATGTTCATTTTGCCAGTTACTCAGCGACCCTACATAAATTCCTTAGCAATTTTAAGCTTTGCTATCACTAGTGGTATGACATGTATAGTGACTGACTTACTAGGTGGTTTTAAGGAATAAGTATAAGACTGCATACCTAAGTGCTGTGCAAAGTAGGTATTTAATATATCTACATTCTCCTATTGCTGAATCTGAATAACTTGAGGGGACTTATTCCATAATGAAACTGATTTGTAGAAGAAAGCATGCATATTGAATCCAAACTTTTCTCAGTTTCCTTTTCCTCTTTAATGTAAGTTCTCCTCTAAGATCCAAGGCACAATCTCTCTATATAAAGTCCAAAAAGTCAGTGGAATGACAGTTTTCCTCTTGCTGCTCAGTTTCCATCTTTTCTTTTAGTTTGATGCTCACCTGCTTAGGAGAGACACCAAGTCAGTTTTCCTAGATCACAGAGGGGAAGGACGGGAGACTGGAGTGACCAGGAATCACTGCAGGGTAACTATTGGGTTGAAGAGATGTTTTTGAAAAACTATGTGCATCTCAGGAGAAAACCAAACGCCTTGTTCTAGGACCAAATGGAGCCTCTAATGTCAAGAAAGATCAGAGGGAGGGAGAGCAGGGAAACTACGAAGATGAGAAGCATGTGGATAAAATTCCAGAGATAATTGTCTCTACCTGCCACTGGCTGTTTTTTCTTAATCCTCCAGTAAAAAATACAATTTTTCTCATTTCAAAAGGATTACTTGTCCATTTGAAATAATGTTAAAATTGAAATGAATAATTAGAAGTTACTATAGATGAATTGGCTTTTACAATGGGGATTTATTAGTTTACAAATTTACAGTCCTAAGTCCATGAAAATGTCTCAATTAAGGCATCAATTGGAAGAGAACTCTTCTGAAGAAAGGCTGCTGGCATCTTGGGTTCCACTGTCACGTGGGAAGGCACATGGCCTGTATCTGCTGGTCCTTCCCTCTCTGGTTTTGTTGCTTTCAGCTCCTGGTTCCAGTGGCCTCCTCTCTTAGCTTCTGTGGATCTTCTCTTAGATTCTCTGGGGCTTTTCTCTTTAAACTCTGTTGGCTTTTTCTGTCTTTTATCCTCTCATAAGGATGCTAGTAAAAGGACTAAGACCTACCTTGAATGGAGTACATCACATTTCAATTGAAATGACCAAAACAAAAGGTCCCACCCACAATAGTTCTGCACTCACAGGAATGGGGCAAATTCAAACCAGCACAAATATAATCATTCAGAAAAAAAAAGGTACTATTACATTTTGTTAGTCCTTTTAATCTGTATACCTGAAACTTTCTTCAATGAAGAAAAATGCTATATTGTGTAGACTCATTTGTAACCTGCTTTTTTGTACCTCAAAGGTGACAGAAAAATAAATATCTTCATGTGCATGAACATATATAACTCTGTGAGAGAGTCAGGAATTCTTGTATGTTATTGGTGCCACTTGAAATTGGTAGAGTCTTACTAGAAGGCAATTTGTTACTTTCTTAAAAGCTTAAAGTGAATTTGCCCTTTACCTGCAATCTGGTCTCACTGATGCTTTAACTTGCATTTCTTTGATAAGAATTTAAAACCAATTTTCCATATTCTCCTTGGCTATTTCCAATTATTATTTGTAAATGGAATATTTGTATCTTTTACTCATTTTTCTACTGATGAATATATGATTTTTCATTGATTGGTGAGAGTTTTTAAAATAAATTTAAATAAATCTTTGTATTTTCTGGGATACATGATAGATTCAAACCAGCACAGTCCACACTCTGGACCCCCAAAAGGTATGTTTTTTCCATATACAAAATACAGTCACTCCATCATGATAAGCTTAAACCATTTCAGTAACAATACAAATACAATACAAGGTTAAAATCTAGTACAAAATCTCATCAAAGTCTGTTACAGACATGGTCTGAACTAAGGCAAAAAATCTCCTCTGGCTGTGGACCTGTAAAACTCAGAACACATTATCTCCTCCAATATACAAAGGAGGTATAGTTGTAGGATAAATGTTTCCATTTTCATAGGGAAAAATTGGAAGGAACACAGGGGTCACTAGACCCAAACAGTTTAGAAAACCTGCAGGGCAAATTCCATTAGATTTCAAAGTCTGAAAGTCATTCATCTATGGGCTTTAGAAAGCAGCAGTCCCACCCTTTCCAAGGGCCTATGCAGTGGCTTTGCTCTCTTTAAACCCTGGGGTAGTTGCAATCTTGGGGGACATTGGGGAGACCACCTTTTTCTTGGCTCCACCCTCTCCAAGCTTCGGGGCTACACCTGGGTTCTCTGCCATTGCTGGGGCACACTCTCAACCTCTCCAGAACAATGGAATGGCTGCCAGGCTCCCCCAAATCCCTGGTTTATGGGGTTCACCCTCTCTAATGCCTGGGGTGGCACAACTCTTCCTGAGAAGCCCTCTGCTTCTTGTGCAAACTCACCCTCTCCAGGTGTATGAGTGTGTCCACTCACCAGGCCTGAGATTTCATAACTCCAGACCTCAGCTTCCATGATTCTGCTTCTGAGCCATTTTCCCCCTCAATTTTTCACTTTTCTATCCCTTTTAGAACCCAGATTGACAGTGGTTCTGTTTATACAGATCCCATAATACTCTTGTTGGTTTTCTATGCAATACCCTGGGATCATCCCTATCAGACAATAGAACTTTCCACAAATCCTTCCTGGATAATTCCATCTCAAATCCTCACTTGTCCTGTAATAGCTGACTGCTTCCATGTTTGGTTAAATCCTCATGTGGGATGCTATTCTCTGGGGTTTCACTTTATGGAAGTCCAGAATTTTGCAGGCTATCAATTTCTGGCTTCTTTGTACCCAAGAGTTCAGTTCTCAGCTTATCTCTTTCCTGTCACATTTTACTATAAGCTGCAAGGAAAAGACAGGCTGCATTTTCCACATTTAGTTTGGAAATTTCCTCAGCTAAGTATGCTTGGTCTTCGCCTTCAAATTCTAACTTCCATCCAATAGCAGTACTCTGTTCGGCTAAATTATCTGCTATTTTAAAACAAGGGTCATCTTTCTTCCAGTTTGCAATGGCACATTCCTCATTCCTGTCTAATGTCTCATCAGAGATATCTTTAGAGTCCACATTTCTACCAACAGTCTCTTCAAAGCAATTCAGGCCTTCTCTATCAAGCTCCTCACAACTCTTCCAGAATCTTCCCCTATCCACTTAAAACGCTGTTCCAACATTTTGGTATTTACAAACTGCAACAGCACCCCACTTGTCTGGTACCCAACTATGTTAGTCAGGATTCTCTAGAGGAACAGAACCAACAGGAGATATCTGTAAAAATGAAATTTAAAAAGGTGTCTCATGCAACCATGGAAATGGAGGAGTCCAAAATCTGCAAGGCAGACTGTGAAGCTGGTGGTTCCAATGGAGGGTCTGGATGAACTCTACAGGAGAGGCTCTCTGGTTGAAGAAGCAGTGAAAGATATTTTCTTACCCCTTAAAAACCTTCAGCGGATTGGATTATCTCATTGTGGGAGACACACCTTGGTTAATCACAGATGTAATTAGCCACAGCTGCAGTCAACTGACTGATGATTTAATATACCAGCCTTCTGGTTTATCAACCAGCCACAGGATATCCTTGTAGCCATGGTCAGGGCAGTGCTTGTCTGAACAGACAACTGGGCATAATCACTCAGCCAAACTGACACCCGAACCTAACCATCACAATACTCAATAAGGAATAAATTCTGACAAAGATGGAGGCAAGCCTCATTTTATGTTATCTTTTCTTGATATTTGCACTTTATCAAAAGGCAAAGAAAAGATAACTAATTTCAGCTCACTTTCTTCCTGAAATCCAATATACACTTGAATGGTTTCACTAACCCTTGAATTCACTCAATCAGTTAATTGCATTATGTGGTTAAACCAAGGGAGTTTCTATTCATCTCCAGAGGAGTCTGAGTGTATTGAGTCCTTTTTCCAGAGGTCAACTGGTGATAGCTTCTGGGATCAATTAGTGAGCCACCTAATTAGTCTGGATTAATCAGCTCTGAACCATGACTTATTCTTGTGTAAGTGATGCCTCTTCAGTGTGAAGCTTTGCTGAATAACTTGGAAAATTTACTTTGGCTGTATAAAAAGAAAGATTTTGCTTTTATATGGAGATCATGTCCCATGAATGAGATAAAAGAAAACAGCTAGGCTGGTAGGTAACATGCAAAATGTGTGTTTTTCATTTTCTGCAATATGTCTAACACTACTGTTAACATTTGATACATGACAATAATATCAGTGTTAAAAATGTTGCCCTCTAACTGGTTGTGAATCTTTTACTTAAGAAGCACCTTGGTATAGATGAGAGACCATGTGCATTGGAAGAGGAGCAGACCTAGTCCTTGCTCAGCATCTCTTCACTCTACCCATGTGAGCGTGGACTACAGGGCATTACACCAAGGAGAGGGATACAATTTTAGGTTAGACCAAATTCACTGATAGAGATGCACTTAGTAGAGATTGTAGATATAATGGGTTAACTCATGCCACAGTAAAAAGCAATATATATATGTTCAGTGTTTGGTTGACAATGAGGTTGAGAGGCAAAAGCTTCATTAGCATGATTTGAAAGAAGGAATCCCAAATCTTAATGAGATAGAAATGTAGCAGATTGGTAATATATGCTTATATATGAACTACTTTCCTTGAGAAAACTCAAAAGATATTCCTTTTACTAAGACATAGAAAAATGCATTAGTGAGGAAATCATTGCATTTTTGAGAAGCTGCTTTTAAAGCTAGATTTGATGAGTGAGATTTCTCCATTGAGACAGACTAACTAATATCAGTGGGGATGATGGAATCCCAGCATAGAGGAAAGACCAGATGGTAACATTTCACCATCGAAGACAATGTAGGCACAATTAATGTAGAGGACAAGAGAGACATACTGCTAAATCAGAATGCTTTGACTTGTAGGTATATTTTGCAGTAGTAGTCATCTTTTTTTAAATCCGAACTCCTTAATAGATAAAATTCTGAGAACCTCTGTTCAAGATTGAGATGTGGAGTTAGTAGAACGATCTCAAGGAACAGGCTATTGACCTGATTCAAGTAATGGCAAAATTCTACGAGTTCATCCAACTTCCTGGGTTGCAGACCAAATTTATGGTTAGACCCAAGACTAATGAAAATAAGAAAAAATAACAGGATCATGTTTAACTTCTTTCTGAATTGAACAAGTGAAAAAGGGAACCAGAGATACAGATTCCTAATAAAATCTCCTTAGAAAAACATGAATAACAAAGACCTATGTATAACATTAACAGTGTTGGGGACACAAGCATAGCAAATATATTTCCTCTTCATTATCTCTGTACTCAAGAAAATGATAAAACAGTGTATAAGTCAGAACAAAGCACTTGATTCCAATAGCATGGAAAAGGATATAATAGCATGTTATGGAAACGTAGATGTAGAACATTTCACTTTTGGACAGCTGTTATTTTTACTTTCCGAGTTGTTGTTTCTCCTTCCTCTAGTAATATCACTCTGATTTTGGTTTTTTTTCTGTTTGTTTGTTTTTTGCATGGGTAGGCACCAGGAGTCGAACCCAGGTTTCTGGCATGGCAGGCGAGAACTGTGCCACTGAGCCACCATTGTCCGCCCTCTGATTTTCTTTTGAATCGACATCTCCTGCAATCTCAGTCTGTGTGTTTTGAATCCACTCATTCAAGTTTCCGAGTGGATATACGACCCAATGTGGGCAAGTGGGAGTCCGTAACAAGATTTTTTCTGAGCTCTCTTTTTTGTTGGTGTTACTGAATTTCTAAACACAATGGACATATGTCTCGCTGCTGGGAGTCGGATTCCCACCATATGGAATGGACGTATGGACGCAATGTTGTTCCACCATGGAAAGCCATGGAAACAGTTGGAGAATGAGAGAGAGAGAAGGAGGGGGGAGGGAGGAAGAGAGAGTGAGAGAGAGAGAGAGAAAGGGAGAGAGAGAGAGAAAATTAGTTCTCGCCATTTTTTGGAGCCCTGGAGTCCATCCATGACTGGAGCTATATTAATCCCTGAAATGTTCAGTTGTGTGAATAAAGACACATTTTCTCACTCCATTGTTCATTACCTGTAAAAAGTAATAGAAATAACTGCTATCAATACACTTCAAATTGTAAAACAGTTGTCTTCAAACCTAACCGAGTATAAACTTATCTGGGAATAAATGTAATAGCATAGACATGCGTTGGTCTTACTGATCGAGACTGATTCTGTAGGCACAAAGTAGAGAATCACTGTCTCTCAGTTCCAAAGTTAAGCTTCAGTAAGACCTTGCATACTCCTTTCTCTATTGTTCCTCCACTTTCACTTTGGGAACATATTCAAGTTAACCTTAGGGAGGGATGAGACACACAGAAAAGAACGGAGTTGGTTTGGTTATGCCAGTAGAGAGTAGAGACATGAGAATTTCCAGCCAACATTAGCTTAGTTGCTTAGTTGAAATTCAGCTGAATGTAGATGGGTCAGTGAGCTTTGGAGATCACAGCCTAGATTGGCAAAGCTGCCAAAATGACACATAGATTTCCGAAAAATACTAAAAAGTTACTGTTTTGCACTGCTAATTCCTCAGGTATTTTTGTTATGTAGCAATAGCTAACTGATGCACTCATTCATAGTCCCAGTTTGTAAGTGAGGGATATAAAATATTCTGGTCCCATGACACCCAGCTCAGTATTTCTCGAGTCAATTTTGCCTTTCCTTTTCTCTGTTGAGCCCTTTCTTCATTGATTCTGAAAAAAATTATTCTTGTGGAGTACCGATCTCTGAGGTTCACTGACCTTTTCAATGGTGATTAATTCATTTTCTTTCATTTCATTTTCTTAACCTCATTAGCACTTGTCCTCTGTGCTTAACATATCAAGTGGTTTCCAGTTACTTGTGCAATTCAACTCTGCAGACCAGGGACTAGCTGTGCTGAAATAAATATGCCGCCAGCAGAATTTTGTCTGACGAAGAGGTTCGCTGTAAGTTTCTGAAATACAAGGAGATAACCTTATTTTAAAACAACAGGTAGGCTGCATGTGTAGGCTCAGGAAACCTGTATTTGACTCAGAGTTTTATTTAGGAAATACACTATAACTATTTCTGAGTCACAGAAAAAGGGGTGAGGGGACGGAGGAGGGAATTAATAGTTTAAAGCTCTTCTCGTGCCAGAAATTTTACTTAAAAGATCTATTTCATCCTCACAAAATCTTATGAGATATGTATTATGCATACATTTTAAAGATAGGTAAACTAACATTTAGTTTAATTGAAGCTAAATACCTTTATGTCACATACAAAGTAAAGCTGGGATTTGAGCCCAGGATTCACTCCAAGTACATTAAATTGCATGACAGAATAACAATCTAAATCCTCATGTGACTAAGACTAATAGATCAAGTAATTCACAGTTATAGGAGATATGTATTTCTTTCTCAGCTCAACTGCTAACTAGTTCTGTGACCTTGAAACAACCAAACTGGAATAGCCATTTTTCTCATCTACTACGTGAAGAAATAAATGGTTCCAAAAACTTTGAGCTACAAGACTGCACTATCCAATAAGCCCAAAATAACCTCAAAAAGAGATTCTTTTACAATGCCCAGAAATGACAATCTAAATTTTATATAATTTGTCCCAATAAAAGAATGGCCAGCTTTTTTTTAGTTTAGCCCAAAGATATTTCAGCATTGTTGTTCAAAGCAGTACAAAATAGCTGTTTGGCTCTTTCCCATCAGTGTGATGATCAGAAGGAAATGGACAGCAATGAGGCAAGACACTTCTCCTTGGAAGAGTTTATTATCTCAACTCAGGATGAGTGGAGATGTGCCCCAGGATGGGTGGAAGACCTCCTGATCCCCCTTTAAATGGTAAGCAGCAGATCTAAGAGTGATGCTCAGAAACTTTTGTTCTAATATAATGGAACATTTCCCCAGGCTTTATTATTAGTAGTGAAAAATATCCTGATATGTGAGAAGAAATTACAAAACTCTTCTTATTGGTGCCTAGCTAGATGCCCTCAGAAGGTCACTTTTCATCATGTTAGCCATTTTCTTCCTTCACTTTCTGTTTCACTCTGCATTGCATTTGGAGCACAGGCTCTGAACACTAACACAGCTAGAGATAGTGTCATGTTCCCCTCCTTGATTAGCTCTGGGACCTTAAGCAAGTTGCTTCCTACCCAGGATTTGGGGCTAAGAAGACCTGCTGAGAGGTCATGCATCAGCTGGAGTTAATGCATATAAAAGATTTGGCCTGGACCAGGTACTCCAAGCCCAATTAAATCTGTTTGCCTTTTTGTTCTTTCTTTCCCATTGAAAGAGTCAAGAGCAAATGCCTTGGGATCTAAGGTCTATTTCTTTCTTCCCGTCACACTCAGCAAGTCATTTCCTTACTTTGAGATGTTGTCATTATTGCAAGGAATGTTAAATTCTTCCCAATGGTTGTTCTGAGGATTAAAAACAATTCATATGTATTGAGTTTTAGCATGTGGCTGGCAAAAAAAAAAAACTTTTATCATTAGATGTGGTAGCATGGCGATGCCTTCATTTCTTAAGGCTATGAGCCTAGAAGTTCCTCCTGCAGAGAAACTTCACAAGGCAAATCAGTGCAGTATTTGCTTTTAAATATCACAACACAGCACATAGGACAGACTGCATGGCACTAATCTTCAAAACAATTAAGCATCATACTAAATCAGAGCAAATTACATTTCTGAATTTATCTACAGTGTAATGAATAACATCTGCATCTTCAGGGGAACAATTTATATTGTTCCATAAAGCACACCATGCTAGTGATTGGATTCTCTTACTCTCCTGCTGTAATAGTTCTTTATTATTTGGTAAAACTTTATTTTTTTTATACTCATGCTAGTGTTGGTTGGTGTTCTAGTTTGCTAGCTGCCAGAATGCAATATAGCAGAAACAGAACAGCCTTTAACAGGGAGAATTTAATAAATTGCTAGTTTATAATTTTAAGGCCAAGAAAATGTCCCAATTAAAGCAAGTCTATAGAAATGTCCAATCTAAGGCATCCAGGGAAAGATATCTTGGTTCAAGAAGGCCGATGACATTCAGTATTTCTCTCTCAGTTGGAAGGGCACATGGCAAACATGGTGGCATCTGCTTGCAGCTTTCTGTGGTTCTAACGAGGGGCTTCCTCCAAAATGTTTTCTCTTTTAAAGGATTAATAGGCAGAGTCACAACTCCATGGAAGCTATCTGATCAAAAGTCACCGCCCACAATGGGGTGGGTCACATCTCCATGGGAACAATCAAAATGCTCCCAGCCAGCAAAATTGAATGAGGATTAAAGGACATGGCTTTTCTGGGGTCCACCACAGATTTAAACCAGCACAGTTGGCATTTTAGCCTTCTTATTGCCTTAAGCACTCCACATCACCAAGGAAGAACCTAGGGGCAGAGCAATCAGGTAACTAACCCCTGGCTCCCCAGGCAGAACGGAGCAGAACTGGGCACAGAATGCATGCTAGTGTTGTGCTGAGTAAGCTCCTTCCCATTTTATTGTGTGCTTTACTGAATATCAAGTTTGGAGAAGACCCAGGAAAGTGTCTGGTGCTTTCTTTTATTTAGTGCATGAATCTTTTTGTGGGCTGCCTCCAAAAAGTGGCCATTTAGCCTTTTCTTATCTATCATCAGTGCCCAGAAATATGCTACCTCTGGGAGCCAGACTTCTAATAAAAGGAAAAATGAGTGTGTACTGGGATCACAATGCAGATACGGGCAGGGATAATAAATCTGGGTTCCTAGAATCCGCTTCCGGCATCCAGGTTCTTACAAGATAACCGAGGCTTTCCTCACATTTGGGAGGGTAGAGATGGGGTCATTGGTTTGGCTTCTGAGCAATGATCTGGCTCTACATCTGGATTTTATATGCAGATGTGATAAGGAATCCTAAAGATGAATGTTTTCTAGGAAAGGAAAGCAACATTTCTAAAATAGTTGGGGCCATGAAAAATTGTATTGAAAAATAATAGAGGATCAAAACATATATAAATGCATTATAAATTCAAACTGAAGTTTTGTT
Source organism: Myrmecophaga tridactyla (assembly GCA_004026745.1). Taxonomy (NCBI): domain Eukaryota; kingdom Metazoa; phylum Chordata; class Mammalia; order Pilosa; family Myrmecophagidae; genus Myrmecophaga; species Myrmecophaga tridactyla. The sequence continues at coordinate 4,783 of PVIY010026634.1, read as the reverse complement.
GGTTTAAGAATATTAAAATGTCTCTGGTGGCATTTGTTTTGGTGTTTGAATTATTATTTTCATCATATTTCAATTAGAGTCATTGAGAATCTAATATGGACCTGGCATTCTGCTAGGGTTTTATAAATGTTATCTCATTGAAATTATTTCTCTCATCAAAAAGTAGAAAAATACTTTTTTAATTGTCCTCATATCTGGGGAAGTTAAAATAAGTCAGTGGTTCTCAACTTTAGCATGCATCAGGATCCCCCAGAAGGTTGTTAATAAAACAGACTGCTGGGCCCCACACCCAGAGTTTTTGATTCACTGGGTCTTGGGTTAGCCAAGAAATCTGAATTTCTAACAAATTTCCAGGCGATGATGCTTCCTGCCCTGGGCCCCCACTTTCAGAGACCACAATGAACCCTAAGATCTTAGCTCTTAAAGAGTAAGAAAAGTTCATCTACATCAACATTTACCAGCTAGGGAAGGTTGAGCAAAGTATTTAATTCCTCAGAGCCATACATTCATCATCTGTAAAATAAAATTAATATTTCATGTTGGATTTGTTCTGGATGGTTAACAGAAAGAGTCATCATCTCAAGATATACTTAACAAATATTTGTCTTCTTCCTCTTCTGAATCCAGAAGAGATATTTATGCCAAATTCACAGACAATAAGAGTTCTTCTTCAATATTCTAGAAGTATGAATAGTGCAAAAAGCAAGGACTTAGAATCAGATTTAGGTTCAAATACCACTTCTACCTTGATTATCTTGGCCACATTATCACTGTCAATAAGCTAGGAACAGGACATGATTTAGCCCTTCTGTTAACTTCATCCAGTGGGACCTCTATACCTAACTGCCCCAGAAACCCCACAATACTAGCCTCATTGCCTTTCTCCCTTTACCCTCCATTTTCCTGAAGTCTCTATTTTAGTAGTTTGCAACAAAATCTATCCAGATACCTAAGCAATAAATCTTGAGATGATCATCAGTTCATCTCCATCTATACATCCAATAGATCCCTTCCACTGACCTAACTATTTCTCAAACAATTTGCATCCTTTCCAGAACTGAGTTCAGCTTTTCACCATTTCTCATTGGGACCACTGTAAGAGCCACTGGAGTTGAGAGTGGCCATTGTTTTGGGGTAATCCAATATATGAGCCCCTTTACGTGTTGAGAGATTCCTCCCACTATTAAGCCACTTCTCCTCCAGAGAAGCTCTTTCCTACCTTCTCGTACTGATAGGTCCCAGGAGCTACCAGGTAGATGCAGTTGCTTGATCATGAGCTGGGGATACCAGGAAGCAGGAACTCCACCAGTCTAGTTCTGGTGAAGACAAGGGGAGTGATGACCTCTACTGTTCCTAAGGAATCATTGTCTGCGGTGTTGGTGAAAAATCCTATGTCCACTGACATAAGTGGTGGTGTGTTCCCAGACACAGCTCTGCCATGAGACTAGGGTGGCCAACCATCCTGGTTTGTTCAGGATTTAGGAGCTTCCAGGGACATAGACCCTCAGTTTTAAAACAGGAACAGTCCTGGGCAAACCTATACAAGTTGGTCACCCTGTGTAGGAGTGGATTGGGGAGGGGTCATACAAGTGATTCTTTGTTCTTGCCTGCAGAAACTCTAAGCCTTGGCCTCTGAACCTTCCAGAAATGTCTAAGATTCTTCAGCATCATTTAATAAATATCTTTTCTGCTTATGTTTGTCACATAGTTTATGTTGCTCGTAACTAAGAACTCCGACCAGTAAGACTTCCTACCTGATCATCCCAGCCACCAACCTCACTCAGCTGAAGCCCATCCTACCTGCTGCTATCTGAATACTATCTACAGGACACGCCCTCATCCAGGTGGCCCCTAGATCTAAACTAATTGCCTGACCTCCCTTTTCCTGAGGAGTCCCACCCACCTCACACAGCTTTGCACAAGTGAAGATGTTTGCATGTGACTTGCCATGACAGGTATGTCCCTGAGCATGGAATGCCACTCCTCTATGTCTTGCTGCTTAAGGCTTGGTAAGATTTTCTTTTAAAAGGTGGAGGCTGTTGTGACCAAATGTTTTTGCTTTGGTTGATTCATGGACTTTTTTTCCCTGAATTTTATCAGTTATGCTTGTAAACATATTAAAATTCAAAAAAAATTTTATCACAGCAATTTTAGAGGATTTTCTTATATTTACACCTGGACTCCCACTCCTTCCAGCACAGCAAGCATCTGCAGTATCTTAGCAGCAAATAAATAAACAACTATGTAAAACAGCACTCATGGGGAATTTACATTTGTTAACAGTGGGTTCACATAGCAGCTTATTCTTTGCAGGGTGCGTTCCTCTACTGAAGACACCCAATGGGAAAAGAAAGGGATTAGAGTCTATTTGAAACAAGAGGAGAACAAACTCCTAAAGATGTGAAAACAAGAGGAAGAATGGATCCTGAGAGCCAAGTAATTCTTCAATTACAAAACATGTCCAGACAGTTTTCAGCACTGCAGCTGAGGGAACTTGGGGCCACAGTGCACCCCAGGGTTTTGAGCAGTTTTATAGCATCATCATTTGAAGCAAGATGACTCCATATTCACACATACAGCTTATACATTTCTAGGCTCAGGCTGACAATAAAATGATCGATAGCGACATTTCAGGAAACTGTTCTTCCTCTGTGATTTGATTCTCCAACTTGATGAGTTTGTTATGGTCATTTCTTCATTATCAACCAAATATCAATACCATTGTTTGCTGATGTGCATAGATCTCTGTTGGACAGTGTGTTTGTGACAGATGTGCAGTTCTTAAATATCACCTCTCCTTAGAGGAGTCTTGTGGTTCTTTTTATGTAAAGTGCAAAATTATGTAAAGAAACTCTATTTTGTAGTCAAATAGACCTGTATTCAATTGTGGATTATGACCTCCAGGCTTTGTGCTTGAGCCTTGCTTTCTATGAGCCTCAGTTTTCCCATCTATAGAATGTTGGTTATAAAAAAGTTTCAATACAAATATCACATTTAGGTAAAGCTTGCAAAGTGGTAGAGAACCTACTATATATAAAATGAATATTTTTCCAACATCCCTGAAAGGTAAAGAACAAGTCAATGATTAAAAGGGATATTTTTTGGGAGCTACTATTCAATTATATTCCTTTGTTCATCCTTTCGTTGACCATCTAGTGTGGTCAACAGTTGGGCATACAGACACAGGAAGTCTGAAGCTCTGCCCTCAGCAGGGCACAGTTCAGAAGAAGAATCCGAGAATTGTAACGCCCAAGAATGAGTTGTGGGATGTGCTAGACAAACGCAGTAGGAGCTGCCTTGGTCCCTCTGGGAAGCCAGGGGAATGTTAATGTTCAAGGACGGGTTAAAGGTGGTGATAAAGGTGAAGGAGGTTTAGGAGGATGAGGAAAAGGAGAAGGAGAAAGAGGAGGAGGGGGAGGTGGACAAGGAGGTGGAGGAGGAGGCAGAAGAGGAGGAGGCGGAGGAGGCTGAAGAGGACATTTGTGCCTGTTGACACTGCATCCTCAACCATCACAGTCCCATGCAGTAACTGGAGAACCGTGCAAGATGAAGATATGGTCCTGGTACGTACAATTTCACTTAACACAGTGCTGGTATGAATGAGTATGCATATTGTATCACCTGCTTCCTGGCTTAGGTTATTCCAGCTTGATCTCGTCAATGAGGCTCTGACTTAGAAGTGAGCTCTGTGATGATATAGACAGGCCGGGACTTCAGTCCCTCTGAGGGTGTCTTACCTGATATGAAGAAGAGGGTCTTGTGAGAAGAAGTGATTGGTGGCAGCAATCACTTCCCTAGAAGAGGAATCTTGTGCTGGGTTAGGGCAATAGGACAGATGGCAGTAGATGTTACCTTGAAGCTCAGGCTAGATGCATTCTGATGGTCATCCAGGATATTCTGTGAACCACCAGATAACCTTTCAGAGCAGCATCTTATGGGCAGAGCAGTGGGTAAAGTCTTCTCCAGGTTCAGAAAATAGAAAGTACTTTGTCTGCAGAGAATTTTAAATCAGTAATGAAATTGACCAAAAGTCAAGTTTCCATTTGATTATTGCCATGTGCCAGTTATTCTAAAACAATTATGCTCCTCCTCATTGGGGCAGACCATTCTCACACACTTGCCCCCTGCCACTGTCCCTTTAATACCCCCCGCACATAAAAGAGAAAGAAGGTTTTGTTCTCTACAATTAAGAACCTTGATCAGTGGAGAGGAAGAGGTGTTGAGAATTCTTAGTTGTCAATTTTGAGCAGCAGGGACTAAGATCAAAACATTACAACTAGTTTGGAGAAGCTGGTTTGGAATAATGGTGATGAGTGTGACTTGGGACATATTAAATTTGAGGTACTTCTGAGCTGTGCAGAGAGAAATGTGCACGTGGAGATTAGGAGAGATCAGTTCTGTGTCACTATTATGAGAATTCATCATTTTAGCAGAAGGTTCCAATTATTACATGGATATACACTCTACTGGACATTGTACTATTTGCCTCTTTACAATTTTTAAATGTTTATAAAATCCTTATATGACATAGACATATTTTCTTTTTCTGTTCCATTTCATTTCTTTTATTTCCTTCCTTCTTCATTCCTTCCTCCTTCCCTTTCTCCTTCCTTTTTTCCTTCTTCCTTCCCCCCTTCTTTATTCTTCCCTCCCTTCCTTCCTTCCTTTTTTTTTGTTCAGTTAAGAAAACAAAGGAGGGCGGGCCACGATGGCTCAGCGGTAAGAACGCTTGCCTGCCATGCCAGAGGACCCGGGTTCAATTCCCGGTGCCTGCCCATGTAAA
>PVIY010026633.1:0-35110 GCA_004026745.1 Myrmecophaga tridactyla | reverse complement strand
AGCCCCTGTGTGTGCTGCTCTTGCAGTAGCTACCCTTGAACCCTCTCGTGCCCACCAGCTGCTATCATCATCACCATGATCAATATCCGGGACCCCAGGACCTGCCCGGAACAGGCACCAGCGCCTACCCCCGAAGCGAATAAATGAAGCTCTCAGCGCACTTCCCACCCCAGCTGCTCTTGTGCCTCTTCCGCAGAGCCAGGGTCGGCGCGGCACGGGACAGGGGTGCCCCCCACCCCGCCCCGCCGCCCTGCTGCGCGGTCCTCTCATCCGCAGCTTACCGGCGCAGCCCCGCAGGCAGCCGAGGGCCAGCAGGGCGAGGAGCGGAGGCATGGTCCGCAGGAGCCGCGGCGCGGGGCGGGCGGGCGGGGGTCGAGCGCGGGCACCTCGGTGCCCCTCTGCCCGCGCCCTGCCCGCTTGGGCCCTCGGCGCGCCCCGCCTCCGCCCGCGCCGGCCAATCCGCGGGCTTCCCGCGAGTTATTTGCATACGCCCCGCCCTGACACCAAGACTCGCCGGCCCGCGTGGTGCCCAGGGCCCAGCTAGTCCCTGCCAGTACCCGCCAGCCCCTCCGGGAGCCCGTGCCAAAGCGCCTACTATGTGCTGGGGGGCGGGTGGGTAGGCGGTACATTCAGGGGGCGTCTCTCTCCTAATGGGACCTTGGGGCCAAACCATCCCTTTTCTGAGCCTCGGGTTCCGTACTACAAAATTCCCTTTTTGTGTATTGAGTGCCTACTATGTACCAGAGCTCTTGGCTCTTGTGAAGGTGAAACGGGCTGAGCTGTGCAAATGCTGCCATGGAAACCTCGAGATCCGAGTGTGTGAGCTACCCGAGACCATCCTCAGTGCACAAGGCCGCCAGGGTCAGGATGGAGACTCACTGAGGAAGCACGTGACTCCCGGGAAGCCTGAGGTTGTGGAAGCCGGTGTAGAGCTACCCAGCCTAAGACAGTTCCCAAGGGAGGGAACAGGGTTTTAACGCCTGAGGAGTGCTCATCTTCAGTGTGCTTTCCAGCGTCTGGAATCTGCACTTATCTGAGTGCACCTACATAGAGCTTTTCCTTAAAGATAATAAAAGTAAAGCAATAAGGTTGGAGGTCTCTGTATGGTATTTGTGTGATTTTGCAACTGTCCCATAAGTTTGAAATGATTTCAAAATAAGATTTTTTTAAAAAGTAAATCAGCAAGGGTGGGGGGAAACAAAAATTGAAAACCAGCAGTAACAAATGAATCTAAGTGCATATGACACTGACAACTATAACCACATGCAGAAAAGAGAAGAAAAAGCCTATATCTGAGTGACTTTGGTACCAGGTGCTGCGGCTGTAGTCCCTCCGTGGAGGATATTCTTAGGACAAAAACAGCTGCAGTGGAACCAGGAACTTCACTAGCAAGGCTGTTATTGGCAGTGGGGAGGGTAGAGAAATGTGGAATCCTGTAGAACTAGCCTTGTCCAGACTAGGGTTCTCTATAGAACGAAGGAGATTTGGAATAAGGAAGTAGAAGAACTATGTGTGTTTGAGGGATATTTGTGTGGGTGTGTTGTTGTTGTTGTTGTTTAATTAGTAGTATCAATATTGGGGATGGGAGGGATTATTAGCCCTATCCTCTGAAAGGGCCAAAAAGCAAAGACACTCCATTTGCAAGGAGCAGACTTCGCACTCCTGGATTGTAAGTTCCATTCTCCAGTACAAGGTCCCAGGGCTCCTTGGGGAGGTGGCTGACTCCAGGTCCAGGACAGGGGAAGCCAAGGTGAACTTGACACATTTGATCATGCCAGAAAGTGAAGAGGTGCTCAATTTGGGAGCATGTCAGAGGAGCTGGCACAAGGAGCCAAGCTTTAAGGGGCTCCCTCTGGCCAGATCGGGGGAAATATGAGCCCAAGGTTTTAAAAAATATTTTGAAAGAGAGTGGCGAGGGAAGAACTCTTCTCTAAAGCATACCAACGAATAAATAGTGAAGAGATGCAAAGCAAAGACACCATTTTACAGACATCTCAATGGATGCTAAAACCATGGGGTAAGAAATTTTGGAGGAACAAGATACATAGAAATCTGGGGAATACCAACTTAACCAAATAACCAAACTTAACATCACCAGTAGCAGGTGGCTGGCTCCATGCTCTTCCTGATGGCACGCACTGAGAAGACTCAGCACCGTCCATGTGGTTTTCTTATCCTAAAAGTTTAACCCAAGTCAAATCAGTGGGAAACAATCAGATAAATCCAAATGGAGGGACTTTCTGCAACCACCTAGTCGGGATGCGGTGAAACGTCAATAAAAACAAAATGCAAAGAGGCTCAACCCTGCTGTACATTGCAGGAGACTAAGGAGACATAACTAAATGCAACAAGTAACCCTTGATTGGTTCTTGGATAAAAACAAATCCTACAAGGAATACTATTATAGTTGCTATGACAATGAGAGAGAAAATGAATATGGAGTGTGAATTAGATCATAATATTGATTAAGCATCAAATTTCCTATGATAATAGTAGCGATAGGAGATTTATATGACCACAATGCTGAAGGATTTGGGGTCACATGTATGATCTATGCAACTAACTCGTATATATATATGGAGTGAAAGAGAAAGAGATAAAGAAAATGTAGCAGAAGATGAAACATTAGTGAATATGGGTATTCAACATACTGTTCTTGAAATGTTCCTGTAGATTTTTAAAGATTTAAAATAAAAAAATTGGAAGTGGGGGGGGGAGATTCTATGCAAAACTGGCTCTGCCACAAGCACCCTGCTAACCTCTTTGGGCCTCAGTTTCCCCTCTGTGAAAACCTCCTCTGGCACAGAAGTTTGACTGCCTCTCTGCTCTGACATGCCAAGATTGGATCAGCTTTTCATCTCCAGCAACAGGAAATGCCCTAGAAATGAGGACTCTCATGTGCTGGATGGAACTTTCCTCCAAGAGTTTTATGAGCTGACATTTCTGGTCCAACAGTTGTTTGTGAACCGGGAGGTTATCAGAGGATGACAGAGCTGTTGATCTTGAAGCCTCAGCCCAGAAACACCGTGAGAAGGTGGCCCAGGAATCCACTGGTTTCTCCCAGACACTATAGCTTTTATGAGAAAACAAACAAAAATGTCCTCTTGTCTTTTGCTTTGCCCAAATATGGAGAAAACATTTGGGAAGAAATGTTAAAATAATAGTCTGCAAAGGCCCAAAAAGTTCTAAAAAAATTTTTTCTTGGATTTATGAATGAGTCTCCACTTCAAAGACTGTAGGCTTTTGTTTGTTATTTCTGAAGAGGGGAGAAATTCAAGAGGAATGAGTCACAGGGGGTAAATTTGTTCAGGAGAGACCAATGCTGGTGCCAGTGGAGGGGAAGAAGAGTAGAAAGACAGACCAGCCACCTGCCAACATCCCTCTATTCCAGCCCAATGCCCTGTGTGGACATTCCAAAAAATGTTTTCCTCTTTGATCAGATGAATTCTGGGGCACTGAACTTCCATCTGACTTTATCTCTCAATCCATCAGCTCACTTTCTGAACTTTGGTCCAGAGGACGTGTGCTCAGCTTGTCCAGAGAGCCTGAAGCAGGAAGTCTTGTGATGTGAAATGTTAAGCAAAGCCCGGCCCTTTGCAGGCCTCCTTTGAATGTGAAACATGGGGAATTTATGGGTTGGAAATTCTTGACCCAGAAATGTTTCTACAAGCACCAGAGAAGACAGAACCGGTTTCCATGACTTTTCTTTAAAAGTCAGAGAGTTGTGGGAAGCCATCTCATCACAGCAGGCGTTTGCTTTCAGCATTTGTACTATTTCCAACATGTCCTGGAAGCCAAGGTTTTTTTTTAATGTTTTAAATGACACAAAACAAAACACAAGCAAAGAAACAGAAGTCTCCAGTCATAAGGAGCTCACCCACCGCCCCCCCCAGCCCCCACTTCTCTGAAGCTCCAAACACACGTTTCCAACTACCTGTCCTGCAGAACATCCCCTCCTTGTGATCCTACATCCAAGGGGCTGCAAAGGAGCTCAGAAGATTCAGTTTGGGACCAGGGAACCAGGCTCTGGTTTTCACTGGGATAACTCCCTGCCCCTCTCCAAAGCCTCAGTACTGTACCTGCTTCAGTAAAATGGAGGTAATCAAGGCGCTCCCTCGAGGAGCCCAGAGATGAGAAGCCTTAGGGAGTGGGAGGTGGGGGCAGGCAGCACCATGTTTTGGGATGGTGGTGGGCTGTACAATGCCGGGGGTCCCCACGCTTTACCTCCACCTCAGGCCCCTCAGACCTGACCAGTCTTCTCCAAGGCCATGGCGGTTAACAGTGTGGCCAGTGTTTGCCTGGACACCATTCTCCTTTCCTCCCATTCAGTTCCTCTCGCACACAGTGCAACCTTACTCAACAGATCGTTACTGAGTGCCCGCTATGTGCTGGACAACCAGTTCCCCAAAATGACTCCAGAACTTATTTCTTCCTTGCCCCCTGCCCCAGCTCTCTCCATGACTTCTTTTTTTTTTTTACTATTTTTATGGACAAAACAACATACAAACACAAACATTCTTAACATACAAACATTCCATACATGATGTGCAATCAATGGCTCACAATATCATCACATAGTTGTATATTCATCACCATAATCATTTTTTAGAACATTTGCATCACTCCTGAAAAAGAAAAAACTCATACATCCCGTACCCCTTACCCCCTTCTCATTGACCACTAATATTTCCATCTACCCAATATATTTTAAGCTTTGTTCCCCTACTGTTTGTTTATTTTTTTATTCATATTTTTACTCATCTGTCCATACCCTAGATAAAGGGAACATCAGACACAAGATTTTCACAATCACACAGTCACATTGTAAACGTTATATCTTTATACAATCATCTTCAAGAAACAAGGCTACTGGTCTCCATGTCTTCTTGCCTGGACTGAGAAGCTAACTAGTGCTGGCCCATGTGTCAGGGTCTGTGCTAAGTGTTCTATGTGTGTTAATTCACTTACCACATTTAGTCTAGGAGGCAGGTGCTGCTATTACCTACATTTTACAGATGAGAAAACTGAAGTTCAAAGGGCTTGAGTAACTGTCCACCGGAATGCAGGTTCTGGGTGGAAAGGAACTGTGTCTCTGCACCGTTCTAATGCCAGCACCCAGCTCAGTGCCTGACATGTTATGACGTACAGATGGATAGAAGTGCCCAGCATCCTCCAGGTAGAAAGTAGGGAGGCAGGTTTGAAACCCAGGTCCTAGCACCACAGCGTCCATGCTCTAACCACTGCACAGACCCGCCTTCTCTGTGACCTCCTTGTCTCATGTGTCACCCTCAAATGCATTCTCCGTCCAGAATCCAGAGTGACATTTCTAAAAGGCAAATCTGGTTGTGCCTTTGCCCATGTAAAGCCCTTTGGGGTGCCTAGTGGTCTTTAGGGTAACACCCACACTTCTTACCCTAGTGTCCATGGCTGGTCCACTCTCCCTAACCTCTGCACCTCACCTCTCCCGCTGTCTCCTCATATCCTGGCACTGCCCCCTGAATGCTGGCATCCCCCCAAATTCACCAGGCTCTCTCTTGCTCTTTGGTGGTTTCAAAGATGAGGGCTTTAGCATTGCTCCCCGACTTTGATATCAGCAATCAATGCTTTCTCAATCACCCCCTCCTGAAATTGTTGCTCTGAAGCCATTTGTGCACAAGCTGTGCCTGCTCCTAGGACCGCCTGTGCCCACATGCCAAGGCCTACCCACATCCCGCTTGTCCGGGAAGTCTTCCTTCCACAGCCCCCCCAGCATAGGGCCTGTGCAGCCAGGACAGCACTGCTATGCTGGGGGCGTGTCTCTCTCCACCAACCCCCCGAACTAAAGCCCCCACCCTCAGGACACCAGAAGGGTTTTCTTTGTCATGGTGACTCCTGTGCCCTGTGCAGGGTGCATGTGCATCTGTGTTCAATGAGCAAATGAATGAACACACAGAGCTTTAAATTGATGGAAAAGAAGGGCCATTGAATCATGCCGGGCAGGCATGAGTTTTTCTGGAAGGAGGAGTAGCATGGCACGGGCCAGGTGCATGGGCTGGGAACCCTGCCTGGCTCCAGTGTTGGCTTCTCATGTGAATTTGGAGCCTCAGGGTCATTAGCTCTAAAATGGGGCTATTAATTCCCTCCTTCAGTGGAGCTGCTGGAAGTTTCCAGATTAGAGAGAGCAGCTGTAAGAGCAGATGCAAGAGCGGGTGCCAAACATTTACTTTCCAGTATGGTGCACTGAACGAACTGAATAACGCCCACACGTGCACAGCACTCTGGTTTGCGTAGCACTTTTGCACCCATTAGCTGTGCAGTAGGTTCCATTCATTCAACAAACATTTCTTGAGCCCTCGCCGTGCGCCAGCACTGCCCTGGACCCTGGGGTGCAGCCGTGCACACAGCAGCAAGGACCCTGCCCTGCTGGTACCAACGTTATCCAGAAAGATGTTACCCAGAGAAGCAGATGTGTACTGTGGCGGGGGTGAGAAGAGCCAAGATGAGACATGAAGCAGGGTAAGAAGAAGAGAGAGGGGTGAGGAGAGGGGCTATTTTTATAGGGTGGACAGGGAAGGCCTCTCTAATGAGACCTAAAGGAAGGGAGAAAGGAGCCACTTTTACTCAGTGCAAATTGGGGCAGCACTTTGCAGGCGTGGGAATGCCTAAGGCAAAGGCCCTGAAGACAGCATGTGCCTGACCTGTTAGGGGAGCAACGAGGGGTCCTGTGGGCAGGAGAGGAGTGGCAGGAGGGGCTGAGAATAAGTGAGAGGCAGATGGGGCAGAGCCCTGAGGCCGAGGCAAGGACTTGCTTTTGCACTGAGGCAGATGGGAGCCACGGAGTGCGTGAACAGAGAGACGTGACCTGCCTTGAGTGCTTTGTTAAAAAAAAACGTGAAACTTTTTTTTTAACATGGGCAGGCTCCAGGAATCAAACCCAGGTCTCCGGCGTGGCAGGTGAGAACTCTATCACTGAGCCTTGCCTACCCGAAATATTTTTTAGTAGACTACTTTTAGATCAGTTTTAGGTAAGTAAAAAAATTGTGAAGTACTGGAAGTTCCCATATGCCGTCTCCCCCACACCCACAGTTTCCCATATTATTAACATCTTGCATTAGAGAAGTACATTTGTTATAATGGCTGAATCAATATTGATACATTGTTAGCAGCTGAAATCCATAGTTTTCATTAGGATTCACTCTCTGTGTTGTATAGTTCCGTGGGTTTTGACAAATGCGTAATATCATATATATCCACCATTACAGGATCATACAGAATAGTTTCACTGCTCTAAAAATGCCCGGTACCCATGTATTTTTCCCCACTTCTGCCCCAACCCCCGGTACCTACTGGTCTTTTTACTGTCTCTATAGTTTTCCTTTTCCATAATATTATACAGTTGGAGTCCTACAGTGTGTAGCCTCTTCAGACTGGCTTCTTTCACTTAGCAATATGAATTTAAGTCTCCTCCCTGTCTTTTGTGGTTTTATAGTTTACTTCTTTATATAGTTGAACAATATTCCATTGTATGGATGTACCTTTGTTTGTTTATCCATTCACTATTGAAGGATAACTTGGTCGCTTCCCATTTTTGGCCACTACAAACACAGCTGCTATAAAAATTGAGCGCAAGTTTCTCTGTGAGGCGATTTTAACACATTTGGGTAAATTCCTAAAGCAGGACTGCTGGGTTGTGTGGTACGCCTATGCTTAGCTTTGTAAGAAACTGCCAAACTCTTCCAAAGTAGCTGTACCATTTTGCATTCCCACCAACATTGAATGAGAGTTTTTGTTAATCTACATCCTCGCCAGCATTTGGTGTTGTCAGTGTTTGGGATTTTAGTCATTCTAATAGATGTGTAGTGGGATCTCCTTGTTGTTTTAATTTGCAATTCCCTAATGACATATGATGTTGAACAGCTTTTCATAAGCTCACATGCTATCTGTATATTTCGACGAGGTGTCCAGATTTTTGCCTGTTCTGTGACTGGGTTGTTTCTTATTGTTGAGTTTTAAGAGCTCTTTTATGGTTTTGAGTTTTGCACACTCATCCTGGCCACTGCGTGGGGAGCAAAAGAGTCCAGTGAGGGGCTGGGTGACCGTGGTGGAGGTAGGGGGGCCCCACACTGTGGATGTATTTCAAAATTTGAAGCAGCTGCATTTGTGAGTGTTTTTGTAAGGGAGGAGTCAAAGGTGAGAGGCCAGGAGGGTGGTGTTGCCTTACCTGAGATGGGCAGGTGTTTTACAGCTTAAGATGGGGGCCAGGAGGGGTGTGAGCAGCAAGGCCAAGGCCACCCGTCCCTAGGATCTGTGCCCAGTCCCTGACAGCACTCACTCGGGGATCCCTGGGGTTGATTCTCTGAAGAGAGGCGCCTCCCTGAGCTTCGCGGAATTTGTGGGTGAGTGGCACACCCTGAGGAGTGGCGTGGGATAGGGGGCTGACTCCCAGCCTGAAGTCAATGCATGGCCCCCAGTCCTTCCAGCTGCCCCATCCTGTGCTGGGCACAGGGGACTGACCACAGTCAGACCCACAGGGGGTCCCGGGGACACTCCTGGAGCCCCCAATTCCAGGCCAGGTAGCCACGAGTCCCTGGAAGGTGCAGCAAGGCTTGCAGCCGCAGCCGTTTGCCCTGGAGAAGGGGACACTTCTCTGGTTGAGAAATGGCAAACTGGTTTGACCATCTCTGGAATGAAGCCTGGATTAGACATTAATTTCTTCTTATCCCTGAGATCTGGAAGCTGACCCGGCACGAGGGGCTTTTACCTGCCCTACCCTGAAAGTTGTCTGTTGACTCCGAATTCCTCTCCCTGCGCCACACGGCCTCGGCTGCCATCCCCGCGGGGTCAGAGCCAGGGGTGGGGGTGGGAACTAGGGCAGGTCCTTGGCCTGAAAAGGGGCCAGTCTTTTATAGCTCCAAAGCACACTCCCGTCACCTCCCTCCATCCCCACGACAACTCGGGGTGGTGGCCAATGTCACCCCCGTTTCACAGAGGAGAAAAACTGTGGTTACAATGCTGATGTGACTTTCCCTGGGACTCCTGCCAGACCTTGGAGCCAGGCTGAGGGTTCTGTCACTCTCGGCTGCACTGTGTGTCTCCCAGGGGTTCCCCCAGGGAAGGCACCATGGAGGCTGGAGATGGGGAGGAGGAACCTCAGCCTGCTTCCACTGCTGCCTGACCCCCTCTCCCCCACCCCGTGTGTGTCCCGGGCACCAGGGGGCCTACCTGGAAGGGACCTCCATGCAGATGATCAATGCCTTGCGCCTCTGGTGGGGAGACCGCGGCCTGGAGGGAAGAGCTGGCTCCCCCCACACCCCCAGCATGGTCCCCGCAGGGTCAGCTTTAAGCCCGCCCCCTTGTCCCCCTCAGCTCAAGTCTCCCCATCCCCACGCAGGGGGCGCCTCAGAAGAGTCTGAACTGGTTTCCCCGCCGCTGCTCTCTGGGGTCATGGCCCTGCCTTTGTAACACCCGTCAGGCCCCCGGGTCAGAAGTTAGTTCCCCATCTTGGCTTAGTCTTGTCACCCACCGCCCTGGAAGTCCTGACAACCCGGTTCACCTCGGCACCACCATTCAGCCCACGTGGCCATGGGGTTAGGGTCTGGCCTAGGAGGGCCACAAGCCCAGGCAGGGTGGCGCCAGAGTGCCAATCTCTCAGCTCGGCTGGGCAGCAGGAGGCTCTGGGGCCTGCTTGCCACCGGGCAGAAGATGCAGCATCCTCCATCAGCTGCCGCCCTTCTGCTGGTCAGGTGGAATGGGGACAGCCTGGGAGAAAGGGCAGCTGACCTCAAAGGGGAGTCACAGAGCTCAGACCGTTCAAATTTTTAGAGCTATAGGACCCCTGAGGCCACTGCTGGAATTTCCAGTAAAATGACCATGGAGGCAATCTAAGCAGTGTGGAGGGCCAGGAGCAATCAATCAGGCCCAAGCAGGGAGAGTCCCCACACCATTGGGGCGGCATGCCCCCGAGCGTTAAACAATAACCAATGCTAAGAAACTGTGGGAATGGGACAGGTTTTGGCAACGGCTAACGGCATTCTTCTGCTTCTATGAACCACTTGCTTGCTAGCAACTGCAAAAAAACCACAGCATGATTTTAGCCTTTATAAGCACACCTTGAAAACCTCTGGGGGCTGCTCTCTGAATCCTCTTTCTTGGAGGTTTCTGAGGCAGTCGCCGGCCGGCTAATAAAGACTCCAAATTGGCTTGCAGTTTTGATTTGTGCGGTCTCTCTTTCGGTGCACCCCACAACAGCAGGACTTCCTGTGTGCCGGGGCTCTGCTAGAACTTTTCGGGACTTCTCTGCTGAGGATTATTTCAGTGATTATCACTTTGATGTCTGTCTGTCCCCCCAGGAGTTACCCTCCCTTGCAGCAGCAAGGCCTGGCTCGCTCCTGTTTGTAGGGCAATGCAGTGAGGACCATCTGGGGTTGTGGGTCCCCCTCTCCCATTTTTATAGGTGAGGGCTCTTCACCAGGTAGGCTGGATGTCCTGAGAAAGTAGGACTGAGGCTTCAAATCAGGAAGAGAATGGAGAGGGTAGCATGGGCCTGAAGGAGATAGGATTAAAATAAGACCTGCGGAACTAGTTACGAGCAGATGGCATTAGGGTGGTGTTGGCAGTAAACTGTGGAGATTGTCATCTGCTTTATGTTATCTGATTTATGTAAGACAGTCTAGGAGGAAGAGAATGTTTGTTTATCCCAAATGGTTATCTTAAGTATGAAGGAAGAGCACTGAAAGATAACTACTCGGTTCCCTTAGGAAATGCGTGATGCCTTTTGTCATCCTGCAGTATATAAGCAGGATCTGGTTAAGAATAAAGTTGTCTGTCTGTTATCATTAAACTTCAGACCCCCTGATCCCGTCTGTCTTTCTCGTCATTCCTTAATATCCTTCGAGCTCCATTTCATAGAAAGCAACATGGGCCCTTTTGTACTTCATGTTCCTGAGACCCCTAGGGGTGGCTCTTCTTTCACTATCGCGTATTACAAGTGAACAAATTGAGGCACGGAGAGGGTCAGTGGCTTACCCAAAGACACACAGCTAGGCAGGGCGTGCAGAGAGCATGGGGAGGCTGTGGCTTCTAGTTATTCAAATCCAGCCTTGCCCAAACCCTGGTGTCTGCCAACCCATGACTCCTGCAAATCCCAAAACACAAATAAGGGGGTCTGATTATTACAGAGATAACTGATATTCTCTCTAACTTATTGTCAGAAAGTAACTTTCAGACATCTCTAAATACCTTTTTATTTGTCACACATTGGAGAGACGCTTCCCAATGACCCCCCACCTAGATGGAGCACTCACCTTAGACAAGGGGACAGCAAGCAGGGAGCAAGGGAGGGGGAAGTACATTTCCGGCAGAGAGAGGAGCTGATGCAAAGGCTGGGGTGGGGTGGAGGAAATGGAGGGCTGGGGTGCCAGGATCTTCACCAACCCCCACCTCCACCCCAGCAGCTCAGGAGGTCATTTCCCTGAGGCTCTCTCTTGGAGATGGATCTCTCTTGGAGATCCTCAGAAGCTACTGCTGGATGTATCTGATGCTCCTTTTATTTATGGTATGGACAGGTGAGTAAAACATGTGGATTAAAAATAAATAAATAATAGGGAGAATGAATGTTAAAACAAATTGAGTAGGTTGAAATACTAATGATCAATGAAAGGAAGTGCTAAGGGGTATAGGAAAAAAATAGGGGAACAAAGGTTAAAATATATTGGGTAGATAGAAATACTAGTTGTCAATGAGAGGGAGTTGTCAATGAGAAGGAAATACTAGTTGTCAATGGTATGTATGAGTTTTTTCTTTTTTCTTTTTATTTCTTTTTCTGGAGTGATGCAAATCTAAAAAATGACCAGGGTGATAAATATACCACTATGTGATGCTATTGTGAGCCACTGATTGTACACCATGTATGGAACGTTTGTATGTTAAGAATGTTCGAGTTTCGAAAAAATGTTTTTTTTCTGTGTCAATTAAAAAATTAAAATTGAAAAAAGGAAAAAAAAAGATGTTACTGCTAGGAGCTGATAATGATATCGCTCAAAAGCAGTGGGTTCTCTGCCAGATGCAGCCAAATGATCAACTTCTGAGACTCAGGGTTTTCAAAGAGAGAAAGAGCTTATTCTAAGCATGAAGCAGGAGATTGGATGGCCTACCAGCCTAAAAATGGGTCTCCCCAAACTCCAGTAACTCTGATGGTTTTATAGAATTAAAAGATGGTCAGGTTTTAGGATAATGAGCACAATGGCTCCGGGTGACCAGGTCAGAGGTGCGCTAACTATCGAGCATGCGCAGACAGATTACATGCTTACGGAGGGAATGTAAGAAAAGGCGGCCTCAATAGGGTACTGGGCCTGAAGGTTAGTATTATAATGAGGTATAGGTGACGCATAGGTGGCGTATAGGTTAAAGTCTAAGCTACCGCACATGTCAGGCACGACCATTTTGGTTAGATCCAGCTCCATCTAGCAAGACAGCTTTGGAATCAAGGTGGGTTAGTTCTCAGTTGACTCAACGGCCTTCGTTAATAAACATCAGAGGCTGTTTTTAGTTATCCTAAGACTCTTAAATTGAAAAACAGGTTAAAGGCTACAAGTGGAGGCCAGTCACAAGGTTTTCACAATCACAAGATAAAGGCTAGATAGTTATACAATCATTGTCAGAGATCAAGACAACTGGATTACAGTCCAGAAATTTTAAGTATTTTCCTCTGGCCACTTTAATGTACCAGGAAGTAAAAAGAAATATCTATATGATGATTCAGTAATCATAATCATTTGTTAAATCTTAATTTCTTGGTTACAGTAAGATGGAGCCAGGGAACAGGGTTATTGAGTGTCTGATCATTCAAGCCTTGAGCAAGGCCAGGGAGATCAGAACTTCCACAACCAGTGACCTGAGAAAGCTGCCTGGGGTCCCAGCTTACAGATTTATTTGCCTGAAAATCATTCCCTGGATCTGGGACCATGGACCACCGGGTCCCACACCTGCCCGCCGGCTCCTGGTGCGCTGTCCAGGCAAAAGGAAACAAGGAATGGCTGTTAAGGCTGGCCCAGGGGGCTGCAGGATGCAGGGAAAGGGTTCAGGTCAGGCAGGAGGCCCCGGAAGTCTTCCTGGAGGTGGTGGTACCTCGGCCAGGACTTGACTATCAGAGGGAGGGGCGTGGTCCTGGCAGAGGAATGGTAGGTGCATAAAGCCAAGGGATCAGATATACACCTACACCGAGCGGGATTTAGGTGCGGCCGGGACCGGGATGGGAGGGGGTGTTCGGAGCCTGCGGAGGGGGCACAGTCCCCGTCTTCCCGCCGGCTGTGCCGCTCGCTGGTGTCGGGCGCCCCCTGGCGGCACCCACGCTTCCTGCGTCTCGCGGCTGGCTTGGACCCGGGTGGGGAGTGGGCGGTGGGGCGGGAAGGGGCTGGAGGTGAGGCCCCGCTCCCATCCCAGGGTGACTCGCCAATTTCTTTTCAAATCGGAAGAGGAATGAACTTCTAGGTAGAAGAAAAAGTTTTAATATATATCGTGTTATATATTTGTTTTTACGCCTAATTATATTTTACAGTCATAAAATATACTTAAACCTTATTTTATATAGGAAGAGCCTCTGAGGGCAACAGTTCCCAGCGTCCAGAAAACCCCACAGAGGCCCGGCCCCGCACCGCCTCTAGGGCAGTCAGATGGGGAAGGCGGGATGCGGGAGGGAGAGCAGGGGGTGGGGCGGGGGGCTGCGTGAGGAGGGGTCCAGGAGAGGGTGAGGGCGTGAGGGGGGGCGAGGAGGGGGTGAAAGTGTGACGGCTGGCGAGGAGGGGGGACTTGGGCGAGGAACGGCGGCGATCGCGCCCTAAGCGCCGAGCGCAGCGCTGCGGGCGGGTTGGGACTGTCCCTGCCGCGCTCCTCTGCAGGGTCCTGGCGCCTGGAGCCCCCTCGCTGAGACAGGGCAGCGGACGGCAGGAGAGCCTTGTCTTCACCGAGGTCGCATCTTAGTGGGGGCTCACCGGGCAGACAAAGGTGTCCTTCTGCATTTGGGGACGTGAGGGCTGGAGGCACCCAGCGGGCGCCTCTGCGCTGGGCGCCGGGGAAGGCCCCTGCGAGGAGGCCCATCTGAGCTGATTCCTAAAGGAGCAGACAGAGGGAGACTGGCGCGGGCTGGGAGAAGCGCAGGGGGGCGGGCAGGGGGGTGAGGGAAGAGAGATAGGCGGTGAGGACAGCGAGGGCAAGGGGAGCGTGGGGACTTGAGTTCCTCCCGCCATGAGCCGGGGCCCGGGCGGCTCTGGGCAGGGCTGCGGGCAGGGCCTGGCTGCTAGAAGGCTCTCCTTGGTTGCTGCGTGGACAGCACGCTGGGAGGGAAGGACAGTGGTGGCAGGGAGACCAGCTGGGAAGCCATGCGGTGCCTGAGGACATGTATCCCTTTCCCTCCAGCCTCTGCCTGCCATCCCACCCCATTCCTTAGCTCTCACCAGGAGCAAACCTGGAGGGAAGGAGATGGGACTGGAGAGAAGAGGGGTTGCTGCAGATTCAGCCAGAATTTCCTCCTTCTAAAGTCAAAGAGAAGGTGCTTTCAGCTTCCTGGAGGCCAAGACATAAAGGGAAATAGAATCTATTTGTTTTATTCATTCAGTCAACAAAAACAGCGAGGAGTCAAGATTTCTCTGTCTCCCCAAGTGGCTAGGTCTCAAAGGATCCCCTGAGTGGAGTTGGTTGAGTGATGAGAGCACAGAGCTCTGGCAAATTCTGGGTCACAGGATGGAACCTGTTTATAGAAGCCTTCATGGCTCAGTTTGCCTAAGAATTGAGCTGGTTTTATAGGGCAGATTTTCAATATTATTGCATTTCTTCAACATCCCCAAGCTGGCATGATCTCTTCAGACTCTCTTTCCCTAAGCCTGCCTGTGGGTGGGACCACATCCAACCTCCCAGGTCCCAGTCCTGTCCAGGCCTCTGGACCACCCCCACCCCCACCCCCACCACACCAACTCAGCTCATCTTGGTATTCAGCAGCATGGAAGAGGAAAAAGTGAACAGGAGAAGGCATATATCATTCCAGGATCCTAGAAAGCATCAAGCCCACACATCCGTTAGAGATGAGGAACTGAGGCAGGGAAAAGTGGAAAGGATGTGGCCAAAGCCACATATCAATTCTGCAAATATTTCCTTAACGTCTGAACTGTGCAGTGCACTGGGGCTACAGATCCGAGGAAGAATGGGTGTCCTGTGTCCCCCGAGATGAGGGGGAAGAAAGGGGGTGCAGTAGATAGTTCGGCTCACGCTCGACTCCAAGGCAGCCATGCTCAGGCCTTGTCAAACAGGCTCAACAATCCAGTACAGATATAATGTCTAAAGGGGTCCTTACACAATTCCTGCCGCCCTTCTCACCCCCTCAACCTCCCCACATTCCCGACTAGCTTCTGGAGAGTGGGGATAGTGATGACACAAAGCCTGGTGTGAATGGAGTGGACATTCCCCACATTCCTGACTAGCTTCTGGAGAGTGGGGACAGTGATGACACAAAGCCTGGTGTGAATGGAGCGGACATTCCCCACATTCCCGACTAGCTTCTGGAGAGTGGGGATAGTGATGACACAAAGCCTGGTGTGAATGGAGCGGACATTCCCCACATTCCCGACTAGCTTCTGGAGAGTGGGGATAGTGATGACACAAAGCCTGGTGTGAATGGAGCGGACATTCCCCACATTCCCGACTAGCTTCTGGAGAGTGGGGACAGTGATGACACAAAGCCTGGTGTGAATGGAGCGGACATTCACTATAACTGTGGTGAGATAAACTCCAGAGGCTGGTGTTTTAGGCTCTTCTTAACCTGCAACCCTCGGGTAAGCCAGACTGAAAAGGGCTTTGTTGAGCATCACCCGGGAGGCCAGCCTACCCAACAAGGATCTGGAGGGACCAATCTGACTGTCGCTGCTCAAAACCCACCCCACCTCCCCAGGCCACATGCGAGCTGCCCATGGAGCCGCGAAGGGGACGTGATAAGTAAAGCAGACCAGGAGCGTCAGGGACCGCGATCAGCTGGGGAGCCCGTGCCCTGTCCAGGGGGGCCTGGAGTCCTCAGCCCCAGCCACCTCCCCCCTGCCAACAGGACAAGTCACCTGCAGTCAGTCATGTCCATTCTTCAAGCAAAGCCATAAATACAGATTTTTTTTTTATAAGTGGAATCTCAGTTGGTAACTAATTCAAACTATTATGTTGTTTGTACCGTTTTTTGAGGTATAATTGACATACAATAAACCACACCTTTTAAAAGTGTATAATCATATATATACAAATATATAAATAGATACATGTATATCTGTGAATCTATCACCACAATTAAGATAATGAACATTTCCATCAGTCCCAAAAGTTTCCTCGGGCCCCTTCGTATCCCCTCTCCATTCATCTCCCCTTGCCTTTATCCAATCCCCAGCCAATCACTGGTGTGCTTTTGGTCACTGTATATTTGATTGCATTCTCTAGAATTTTATATAAATGGAATTGTGCTGGTTTGAAAGGAAGTATGCCCCCTAGAAAAGCCATGTTTTAAACAAAATATCATTTCATAAAGGTAGAATAATCTCTATTCAATACTGTATGTTTGAAACTGTAATCAGATCATCTCCCTGGATGATGTGATTTAGTCAAGAATGGTTGTTAAACTGGATTAGGGGACGCCATGTCTCCAGCCATTTGGGTGGGTCTTGATTAGTTTATTGGAGTCCTATAAAAGGGGAAACGTTTTGGAGAAAGAGATTCAGAGAGAGCAGAGAATGCTGCAGCACCACGAAGCAGAGAGTCGGTGAGCCAGCAACCTTTGGAGGTGAAGAAGGAAAACGCCTCCCGGGGAGCTTCATGAAACCAGAAGCCAGGAGAGTAAGCTAGCAGATGACGTCATGCTCGCCATGTGCCCTTCCAGCTGAGAGAGAAACCCTGACCATGTTCGCCATGTGCCATCTCACTTGAGAGAGACACCCTGAGTGTCATTGGCCTTCTTGAACCAAGGTATCTTTCCCTGGATGCCTTTGATTGGACATTTCTTTAGACTTGTTTTAATTGGGACATTTTCTCGGCCTTAGAACTGTAAACTAGCAACTTATTAAATTCCCCTTGTTAAAAGCCGTTCCGTTTCTGGTATATTGCATTCTAGCAGCTAGCAAACTAGAACAGGAATCATACATACATTTTCTCTTTTGGCTGGATTCTTTAACATTATTTGGAGATTCAACCATGTTGGTTCATGCATCAGTAGTTCCTTCCTTTTTACTGACGAGTACTGTTCCATTGTAGGGTATACAATTTTTTTTATCAGTTCAGCTGTAGATGGATATTTGGGTTGTTTCCAGTTTGTTTCCTTTTGGCTATTACAAATAAAGCTACAATGGATGTTCCATAAATTCTCTGATGGACATGTAACTGAAGAATCAGGCGTTGAGGGATGATTTTGATTGCTGAATCATATAGATATTCCTTTTTGCTTTCTGGTATATTGGAGTAGACCTGAAATTACTAAATTGTAATCCTGGTGCCTTGATCTCTGATAACGATTGTATAGCCCTTATCTTCTGCCCCTGTGATTGTAAAAACCTGGTGACTAACCTTCATTTGTACTCAGTTATCCAGGTTTTCAACTTTAGAGTCTTGTGATCACTAAAGACAGCCCCTAATGTTTATTAATGGAGGGTCCTGGGTTAGCCCAGAACTAACCCACCCCAAGTCCAAAGTTATCTTCATAACCAAGACTGGATCTAACCAAACATGGGCCTGCCTGACATGCGCAGTAGCTCAGACTTTAACCTGCAAGTTACCTGTACCTCATTAGAATACTAAAAATCATCCCCATCATCATATTAAGGCTGCCATTTTTTTTAATATATTCTGTGACCAAGTATGTAATTAATCTGTCCATGCTCAATAACTAGATCACCTCTAATTACATCATCTGGGGCCACCGTGCTCATTATCCTAAACTCTGCCCATTTTTTCATTCTATAAAACTTCAGAATTACTTCAGCTCCGGGAGACAGATTTTGGACTGCTAGGCCATCTGATCTCTTGCTACGTGCCTACTAATAACTCTTGCTTTCTTGGGAACCCCAGTGTCCCATGAATTGGTCACTTGAGCACATTGGGCAAAAGAACCCACCGCCTTTATCTGGTAACAGACATAGGCTTTCATTTCTCTTGGGGAAATACCTAGGGATGGACTAGCTGGGGCAAATAGTAGGTAGATGCTTAGCTTTTTAAGAAACTGCCAGGAATTTAGGTTTTATTCTATTGCACAATGGAAACCAGAATGGCTGAATTTGACTTAGGTTTTAAAACGCGTTCAGGCTGCTATGTGGAGGCTGGCCTGCAGGTGGCAGAATGGAGCAGGAGTGGCAGCGGGAGGCCCAGACCAGCGCCTGCTCCCCACCAGCCGCCGGCCACTGGGCCTGCATTCCCCGTTAAAGCAGTCCTTGGCATTGAGAGCTGGTGCACCAGAGAGGAGGAAGGTGCAGCTCCGGCCAGTCCCTCCCACAGAAGGTAGGGCCCCCCTCCTCTGTGAGAGCTGTGCATACCTCCCTCTGCTCTGTGCCCTCTTTGGGCAGCTCCAGGCTGCTGGTCTGGTCCCTCACCTGTTTTCTACCTGCACGGGGTTTGACAATGTTTGAGGGTCCGGAGAAAGGGCCCTGGGCCCGAAGCCCTGCTTTAAGCTCTGGTTCCTCCTGTACTGGCTGGGACACCTCAGCGAGTCGCCCGACCTTGAGGAATCTCCCTTGTGAAATGGGACAAGCTCCCTGCTCCGCCCAGGTACAGGGTAGCTATGGAGACTGAGCCAGCTCTGGCTAGGTCCTTGGATAGGACGTCCCTTGGCTCATTCTACAGCAGGTTTTGGTGCTGCCTCTAGAAAGAGCTTTTATTCTCCAAGAGGAATTGCCAGAGTCCCCATGATGGGCTGAATTGCATCCCCACAGAAAGATGCATTGAAGCCCTAACCCCCTATACCTTAGGTTGTGACCTTATTTGGGAATATGGTTGTCATGGATGTAATTTGTTAAGATGAGTTCAGACTGGATTTGGGGGCCTTTAATCCAATAAACTGGTGTCCTTATAAGAAGAGGAGCTCCCCTACCCCATTGACAGCCCCTTCCAATATGAAAAAGCTAGAATGGGCATAGCCCAAATACCCCTACAGTGGGAGAGTAAGATCAAAGGTGATGGTGGAGTTGTACAGAGAAGGTTAGGTTTAACAAATGAGTATGAGTGCTGAATCAGTATATTGATATTTCTTTTAGTCTCCAGTATCTAAGAGGAGCTAAAAGTGAAAACCTAAAATTGTGGAACTGTAACCCATACCAAACTCTGAAATCTGTTCTACAACTAATTGTTGCTATGTGCTTTGAAATGATTGCTTTTTTTGTATATATGGTGTTCTAGTTTGCTAGCTGACTGAATGCAATATAGCAGAAACGGAATGGCTTTTAAAAAGAGGAATTTAATAAATTGCTAGTTTAGAGTTCTAAGGTCAAGATAATGTCCCAATTAAAACAAGTCTATAGAAATGTCCAATCAAAGGTATCCAGGGAAAGATACCTTGGTTCAAGAAGGCCGATGAAGTTCAGGGTTTCTCTCTCATCCGAGGAGGCACATGGTGAGCACAGTCACGGTTTCTCCCCCAGCTGGAAGGACACATGGTGAGCACAGCGTCATCTGCTAGCTTTCTCTCCTGGCTTCCTGTTCCATGAAGCTTCCCGGGAGGCGTTTTTCTTCTTCATCTCCAAAGCACTGGCTGATGGACTCTCTGCTTCATGGTGCTGCAGCATTCTCTGCTCTCTCTGAATCTCCATTCTCCAAAATGTTTCCTCTTTTATAGGACTCCAGAAACTTATCAAGACCCACCCAAATGGGTGGAGACATGTTGTGACCTAATCCAATTTAACAACCACTCTTGATCAAATCACATCTCCAGGGAGATGATCTGATTACAGTTTCAAACATACAGTATTGAATAGGGATTATTCTACCTTTATGAAATGGGATTTTGATTAAAACATGGCTTTTCTAGGGTACATACGTTCTTTCAAACCAGTACATATGGTGTTTTTCACAAAAAAGAAAAAAAAGAAGTCGATTGTGATAATAAATGTACAGCTATATGATGTTGTGAACCATTGATTGTACACTTTGGATGATTACCTGGCATGTGAATTTTTTTTAAATGACATATATTTGAAAAAAAAAAGAAGAGGGGAAGAGACAGGAGAAGACAGCCAGGTGAAAGTGGAGGCAGGGATGGGAGAGAGGCTGCCGCAAGACAAGGAACGCCAGGGATTGCTGGCAAACCAGAAGCAGGAAGGGGCACGGGAGGACTCTTCCCTATAGGCTGCAGAGGGAGCACAGCCCTGCCGACACCTAGATTTGGGGGTTCTGGCCTCCAAAATCATTAGGTCACTAAGCACATCAGGGGCCAAGTCAGGACTCGAACCTTCCTCTGGAGGTCAGAACTTTGCTCTTGTCCTCTACAGCCACCTTGCTTTTTCTCCTAGCCCCCACCCTTGCCCTGGTATTGTCCCCCACCTTGGCCCTTCTCCCCTGTACCTTAGACCTGGAAAGTCATAGGTTGGCCTCAGCTTCTGCTGAATGGGGCTCAATCCACATCAGCGTCTCTAAGGGGGAGCTTCTCAAAAAGACACTGCTCCTTGGGACTCCTGTCGGGCCCCGTTCCAGCTGAAGCGCACAGCAGCCAGGGAGGCTGGGTGTCGCAGAGGGACCTGCTGGGTTGCAACCTCTGTAGCCCCACTGTCAGTGCCTCCTGATGCCTGCTGGGGCACAGTACTCCCTGCCTGACTCTGGCTATCAGCAAGGCCAGCAGGGACTTATGAGGTTCCCAGGCGATGGCACAGTCCTTGTCCACACCCTGGTTCATTCATTCATTCATTCATTCGCTACTCAATGTGCATTTATTGAGCACCTACTATGTGCCCGCTCTGTGTCCAGTGGTGAGGATAGAATGGTGAGCTGGCAGATGTGGCCCCACCCTCAGGGAGCTCCAGCCTGGTGGGGATAAATGATAACCCATGAGTGGATCCTTGGGAATCAGGGTGGGTGCTGTGAAGAAAGAAAGTGGGTTTGGGGCAGAGATTGGACAAGTCAGGAGCTGGGCCTGGTTTGCCTCTACCCTAGCGCCTCCCTGGGGAAATGAGGGCTGAACTGGGAATGGAAGGATAAGAAGGTACATGAGCCCCCCATGTGGAGAAAACAGCAGGCACCTGGGTCCTGCTGCTGGAAGGACGGTGGTCAGTTGGGAAACCAAAAGAAGGCCAGTGGGCAGGAGGGCAGGAGGGCAGCAGGGAGAGAGAAGGGCACGAGGAGTTGGCGGACACCACGGCCCTCAGGTCAGGTCTCAGGGCTGTATCCAGGGCAAGGGGAACTGGGATGTGTTTCAAGCAGAAAAGTGGCATATTCAGATTTGGATTCTGGAAAGAGCAGACTGATCCTGATTGGACACCAGGTTGTACAAAACATTTTAGGGACAATAGGGGAAATCTGAATGAGTCTGAAATTTAGAAGGGGTTAAAGGATTATATTCATTTCATCAAGTGTGAAAATAATGTTGTGACTATGTTAGAAAAAATGTCTTTGTGCTGGTTTGAAAGGATATATGGACCCTAGAAAAGCCACGTTTTAATCAAAATCCCATGCAGAATAATCCCTATTATGTTTGAAACTGTAATTAGATATGTGATTTAATCAAGAGTGGTTGTTAAACCGGATTAGGTGACAACATGTCTCCACCCATTTGGGTGGGTCTTGATTAGTTTCTGGAGTCCTGTAAAAGAGGAAACATTGTGGAGAATGAACGAGATTCGGAGAGAGCAGAGAATGCTGCAGCACCACGAAGCAGAGAGTCCACAAGCCAGCGTCCTTTAGAGATGAAGAAGGAAAACGCCTCCCAGGAAGCTTCATGAAACTGGAAGCCAGGAGAGAAAGCTAGCAGATGATGCCATGCTCGCCATGTGCCCTTCCAGCTGAGAGAGAAGCCCTGACTGTGTTCACCATGTGCCTTCTCACTTGAGAGAGAAGCCCTGAACTTCATTGGCCTTTTTGAACCAAGGTATCTTTCCCTGAATGCCTTAGATTGGACATTTCTATAGACTTGTTTTAATTGGGACATTTTCTCAGCCTTAAAACTATAAACTAGCAACTTATTAAATTCCCCTTGTTAAAAGCCATTCTGTTTCTGGTATTTTGCATTCTGGTAGCTAGCAAACTAGGATAGTCTTTATGAAAAAAGCAATGCATATCCTGAAGTATTTAGGGAAGTAAAGTATCATTATGTCTGAAATGACTTTAAAATATTAAAGGAAGAGTGGGCCACATAGGCTCAGCAGCAGAGCTCTCGCCTGCCACGCCGCAAACCTGGGTTCGATTCCTGGTGCCTGCCCAAGCAAAAAAAAAATAATAATAAATAAATAAATTAAAAAATATATATATATATATAAAGGAAAATATAAATAAAGACAATATGTCAAGAAATTAACAACTATTAAATCAAGGTGATGCGTGCAAATAGCATCCTCTACTTTGGGGTTTACTTGAAAATTTTCATATTAAAAAGAATAATAAAGAAAGAAGGACAGATAATGATAGATCAATGATAGATGACTAATAATAAACAGACAAAGGGGTGGAAAAGCGCCCCTGGCTGTCGGGTGGGGGCTGAGTTGGAGGGGCCAGGCCTCCCAGGCTGGGAAAACTGAGAGCAAATTCTAAACCGTCCCCCGATGACCCGTGCCCTTGTCTGCTATTCTCCCCTTCAGTGTGGGCCAGCCCCGTGGAGATGATGGGGTTTCACTCCCGTGATTGTGTTGTTATTTGGCAAAAGGGATTTTTGCAGATGTAGTCAAGGTCCCTAGCCAATTGGGTTAATCAAAAGGGGAGACTGTCCTGGGAGAGAATGACCTGGTCAGGTGAGCTCTTAGGAGGGGGCTGTCTTGGAGACCATGGGAGTTAGAGACCCATCTCTGCCTGCCTGGACAACACAACCTCCATGAGCTCCGCAGCCGCAAGGAAATGAGTACTGCCAACATCCATGTGAGTTTGCGAAGGGATCCCGAGCTTCAAATGAAACCTCAACCCTGGCTGACACCAGGATTTCAGCTGTGTGAGACCTGAGCAGGCAACCAATTATGCTGAACCCATACTTATGACCCCCCAGAAACTGTGAGACCCTAAATGGGTGGTGTTTTTAGCCACTAAGTTTGTGACAATCTATTTTGCAGCAGTAGAATACGAATGCACTGTTAAAAGAGTTCAGGCGAAAGAAATGATGGGTTGCATGAATGAAGGTAATGGCAGTGGTAATGGTGTGACAGGTGTTTAGAAGATAAAATCACCAGGTGGACTGATACAAGAGTGAGGGAGAGGAGTGTCTGGAAAGATCCCTGATTTCTGGCTTGAGCAAGTGAGAGGGGGACCCTGCGGGAGGATGAGATGTGTGGCAGGTTGAGGTGTCCTTCCAGGCCTCTCTGTGTACTTGTTGAACTGGGTGCAGGCAAGTGTGGCCTGGAAGGTGAGCCCCATAGGGGAGTTGATGGGGTGTGATGGGGATGAGAGCAGGGTCTGGGGTGGGGCCTTGGGGACTTGACTTGAAAGTCCCAACTGGCTAGGGACCTTAATTATATCTGCCCTTCATCACACGGCTTGTCAAGGTCTGCCCCCACTCCCTCTCCATTACCTCCCCTTCCCTACCCCACCTTGGCCACTATAGCCAAAGACCCCTGGTCCCTGGAACAGTCTTTTCCTCAAGGCCTCCCTGATTCCAGTCACTCCTGCTCAGGCCCCTTCTCCACACTCACCTTTAAACACTCAAACCTGATATTGTGTCCTTTCTAGAGGCCTAGTTCCAGGAGGGCAGGGACCATGTCTGATCCACCCTCCCGCAGGGCCTGTGTCCTGGATACTGCTCAGACTTCCGGGGTCCACAGCCTCTACTCAGGATGACAGCTAGCTAGAAAAAAGTCCAGTTAGAAAAAAGACAGAAAAATAAAGATGTGATATTTTTCCGATCCAAGTTCATGGGCCTCCTGAATTCTATCCATAGACCCTGTATCCGTCAGGGTTCTCCAGAGAAACAGAATTGACAGAATAATTATATGTATAAATATGTAAATACGAAGAGCTTTATTATAGGAATTGACTCACGTGACCATGGGGATGGGCAAGTCAAAATTCTGCCAAGCAAGACATAAGTTGGAAATTCTGTTGAATGTGAAGTTGAATACCCCAGGAGAAGCTGACTGGCTGAATTCTTTCTGACTCCTGAAATTCTCAATTCTGGCTTTATGATCTCCAACTAATTGGACAAGAGTACCCCCCTCACTGCTGAGGGCAATCTCTTTTGTTGATTATAGATGCAATCAACTGACTACAGATACAAGCCCATCTATGAAATACCCTCACAGTAGCAATCAGGCCAGAGCTTGCTTGACAAAAAAACTGGACATCTCACCCAACCAAGTTGACCCATAATATTAACCATCACAGATCCCTACTCTGAAGGGTCACAGCTCTGTCACATAACAAGACATGTGCACTGTAGGATCACCTAAAGGAAGGAAACATCAGCAATCAAGCAGCAGAATCACCATGACCACCAGCAATCAAGCAGCAGAAAATCACCAGATAGGTCAGTTTCGGTTTATGCAGGAAGACAGCATTCACTGATGGCCAGCTCCTCTGCAGGAAAAGCCCATGAGGGGTGGGGATGAGGTGGGTAGGACCAGTGTTGTGTGTGTAAGTGGGTAGTGTAGGCAGAGGGCATCGGAAATGAGACCTTGTGCAGGACCCCCCTCTTTGGACCTTGGTCCCCAGTCGGTGTAAGGAGCAGGCTGGGCTGGGTTGGACCAGAGGCCTTCTAGGATCTGCCCAGCTCATGTGCCACTGACATGCAAATATGCTGTTAAAATTCATCTCTTCGTTAATTAAGACTCATTGTGTATCTCTGTTTCTACCACCACCTACTGATAAGCAAGGGACAGAAATCGCAGCAGATGGCTTTAGCAGGTAAGGGGAGGGAATGGCTCCTGTAATGGAAAAACCAGGCCCCACAAGCTTCACTCTCCATCTCTGGGCCCAGCTCATTCTTGGCCAGGCCTCCCCTCCCACTACCAAAATGGTGGCCAGCAGCAGTATTCTGAGCAATCCCACCAGAAAGTCAATAGGAGTCTGGGATTGGCTCTGATTAGGCCAGCTCTGAACCAATCCTGGTAGCTCTGATTGGACTAGCCCTGGATCAATTTCCCTAGTGGCCAGGAAAATATTCCGCTCTGATTGGCCAGGCCTGGCTTAAGTGCTCACCCTGCAAGACTCAAAAATGAGCATAGAGCTGGTGGCCAGAGAGAAAATACAGGCTGGGAATGAGAAGATGGAATGGATGTTGCACCAGCAGAAGTAGCAGAAGCCCCTGTAACTCCACCCCTATGCCCCCTGTGCTGGTCTGAATCTATGGTGGACCCCAGAAAAGCCATGTCCTTTGATCCTCATTCAGTATTGCTGGGTGGGAGCAAGATGTGGCCCACCCAATTGTGAGTGGTAACTTTTGATTAGATGATCTCCATGGAGGTGTGTCTCCACCCACTGAAGGGGGAGTTGCTTGCTGGAATCCTTTAAAAGAGGAAACATTTTGGAGAGAGTCCCTTTCTGTAGAGCCATGTGAAAGCCAGCAGATGCCGCCATGTTCGCCATGTGCCCTTCCAGCTGAGAGAGAAATGTTGAATGTCGTCGGCCTTCTTGAACCAAAGTATCTTTCCCCGGATCCCTTAAATTGGACATTTCTATAGATTTGTTTTAATTGGGACATTTTCTCAGCCTTTGAACTGTAAACTAGCAACTCATTAAATTCCCCTTGTTAAAAGCCGTTGCATTTCTGGTATATTGCAGCTAGCAAACTAGAACACCCCCCCAAAAGATATGTCTCCTCTGAACCTGGAAACATGATCTTATTTGGGAAAAGTGTCTTTTCAAGTGTAATTTAGAACATTGTGCTGGTTTGAAACTGTTGTGTGCCCCAGAAAAGCCATGTTCTTTAATCCTCATTCTATATTGTTGGGTAGGATTTCCATGGAGATATGTAATCCACCCAGTTGTGGGTGAGACCTTTGATTAAGTAGCCTCCATGGAGATGTGTTGCTTACTGGAGTCCTTTATGAGGGAACCATTTTGGAAAAAGTTTCAGAGCCCACACAGCCAGAGACCTTCGGAGATGTAGAAGGAAAACACCCTGGCAGAAGCTTTATAAAACAGAAGCGGGGAGAGAAAGCTAGCAGATGTCGCCATGTAACTTCCCAGCTGACAGAGGGGTTCCAGACAGGATCAGCCTTTCTTGAGTGAAGGTAACCTCTTGCTGATGCCTTAATTTAGGTATTTTCATGGCCTTAGGACTGTAAACTTGCAACTTAATAAATTCCCTTTTAAAAGCCATTCCATTTCTGATATGTTGCATTCTAGCAGCTTTAGCAAACTAAAACAGACCTTAAGATAATATCATCCTGGGTATAGGGTAATACCTAAAAGCTGATGACAGGTGTGCTTATAAGAGAAAGAAGAGGGGGATTTGAGGCACAGTGACACAGACGGGAGGGGCAGTGTGAAAGCAGAGGCAGAGATTGGGGTGAAACGAACCGGGTGGAGAACGGCGGTCAGCCACCAGAAGTTGGAAGAGGCAAAGCAGGACCCTCCCCTAGAGCCCCTGGAGGGAGTGCGGCCCTGGCCACACCTTGCCTTTGGACTCTTAGCCTCTGGCACTGGGAGAGAGCACATTTCTGTTTTCAGCCTCCCAGTTTGTGGTAACTTGTTAGAGCAGTCCCAAGGAACTGAGCCATCCATCCCATCTCACCCATGAGGTACCAGAGCCAGCCCCTGGCTGTGAGTTCCAGGAGTTGGGGTTCTCCTCCCAGAGCTGGGCTTCTGCTTTTTGCTCAAACTTTCTCCCAATCCAGCCCCTAATTTGCCGCTCCCAGGATGCACCACTGCTCCTGTCTCCAAGGAAGAATAGGGCAGCAGTGGGCGTGAACAGCTGCTGGGTTCTGAGACTCTCTGTAATGAGTCTTCACAAAGTAGGCGCTAGATAAATACATCAGCATAATGGAAGTGAGATAAAAATATATGAATACAACCACTGCTTTCTCTGCAGGATTCACCGTGGAGAACACAATCCCTGCTGTGTTGCTCCTTGGCCACGTACCCTGAAGAAACTTGGCAATTCTGAACCTCAGTTTTCTTGCCTGTCAAATTCGGGATGATAATGGTTTAGTCCTGCAGAGGCAAAGGCAGGGCTAAATGAGCTGGATTCTCTGAACTCAGCACAGTGCTGAGTGTTTGCTAAGTGCTATCTCCCTTCTCTGTACCTCCTTCCCCAAATAGATAACTGAGTGTTGTCTTTTTTGTCATTCAACATTTACTGATAACTTCAGTGTGCAGGCCCCTTGCGGGTGAAGGGACAGGGCCATTTCTAGGTGTTTCTTGGCCTGAGACTCTTGCTTTTAGAGGCTCCACCACTTTAGCTCAAACACGAATGACCCCATATCAAATGAAATTCCACCTGACTCTGCCTTTGATAACCTTGGAGAAGATACATAATCTCCCTTTGCCTCAGTTTCTTCATCTGTAAAATAGGGATAATGATGGTTCTCAACTCACAGAATTCAAGGTGTCGACATTTGTAACAACATAAGATGGTTCCCAGCACATAGTAAGTCCTGGATACGTGTTTGCTAAATAAAATAACTTACCAGTAATCTCTAATTTCTGATTTCTCAACAACTACCCAGTCTTCTCAAAATTCTTGCTATGTGGGAAAATCCAACCAAGAAAATTTTTTAGTACAACTTTCATAACTACTAACTATAAAATAAACATGACATAATGTTGTGTCTTGTAGATATTTCATTAAACATATATGATTTTAAATTTGCAGTTTTTGTAACTGGCAGCTTTCGTAGGCCTCTGAGAATCCTGTGACCCCAGGCACCATGAGATTAGTGGGTAAAGCACCTCTGGCAGGGACAGACAAGACAGGAGGCAGAGGGGGCAGCCCTGTGCACGGAGACCCCAGGAAGGTCAGGGGCCAGTCCAGCTGAACAGGAGAAGGCTCTGGGGAGCTTGCCCCTTATCCAGTCTTTGAAAAGGCTGTGGGTGCCCCGACCAGGGCAGCAGGTAGGGAAGCAGCTGCATGTACAGTATGAGGGTGTGGTGCCATGGGAGGCTCTCAGGACTTGGGTCCAAACCCCTGAGCTCGTGTCCTGCTGCTTCACTTCCTGGCTGTGTGACTCTGGGCAGAGAAGTCACCTGTTTCAGTTTCCCGGCTCTGCTAAAACAAATTCCAGGCAATGGGCTAGCTTACTTAACAACAGGAATTTATTGTCTCATGGTTTCAGAGGTTAGAAGTCTTGCTTCCTCCTGGGGTCAGTATCTTCTGGATAGTTGGCAATTTTGGGGATTCCTTGGCTTTCCCATCACCCACCACGTGGCAATGCATGTCACGGGATCTTCTCTTTTCTCTTCTGGCTTCCGTTGACTTCCAGCTTTTGTCTGCTTCCCATGGTTTCTCTCTCCAACTGGCTTTCTCTGCTTATGAAGGACTCCAGGAAGTCAGACTAGGCCCAACCTGATTC
This sequence comes from Myrmecophaga tridactyla, assembly GCA_004026745.1. NCBI lineage: Eukaryota > Metazoa > Chordata > Mammalia > Pilosa > Myrmecophagidae > Myrmecophaga > Myrmecophaga tridactyla. Next base: position 6,494 of record PVIY010026633.1, on the reverse strand, counting down.
ACTTGGGTCACACCTTCGCTGAAGTAATATCTTGAAGAGCTCTTATTTGCAGTGGGTCCTTGTTTTGGTTTGCTAGCTGCTGGAATGCAATATACCAGAAATAGAACAGCTTTTAAAAAGGGGAGTTTAGTAAGTTGCAAGTTAACAGTTTTTAGGCCATGGAAATGTCCCAATTAAAGAAAGTCTATAGAAATGTCCAATCTAAGGCATCCACGGAAAGATACCTTGATTCAAGAAGGCCGATGAAGTTCAGGGTTTCTCTCTCAAGTGGAAAGGCACATGGTGAACACAGTCAGGGTTTCTCTCTCATCTGGAAGGGCACATGGCGAACACAGCATCATCAGCTAGCTTTCTCTCCTGGCTTCCTGTTTCATGAAGCTCTCTAGGAGGCATTTTCCTTCTTCATTTTCAAAGGTCGCTGGCTGGTGAACTCTCTGCTTCTCGTGGCTATGTCGTTCTGCTCTCTCAGAATTTCCCAAATTCTCCAAAATGTTTCCTCTTTTATAGGATTCCAGTAAACTAATCAAGACTCACCTGAATGAGTGGAGTCACATCTCTACCTAATCCAGCTTAACAACCACTCTTGATTGAGTCACATCTCCAGGGAGATTATCTAATTACAGTTTCAAGCATATAGTACTGAATAGGGATTAGGAGAAACAGCTGCCTTTACAAAATGGAATGAGGATTAAAACATGGCTTTTTTAGGGTACATGCATCTTTCAAACTGGCACAGTCCTCAACCCACAGGACCAGGGGTTGTATTCTAGTTTGCTAGCTGCTGTAATATGATATACTAGAAATGGAACGGCTTTCAAAAAGGGGAATTTACAATTTAAAGTTCTAAGACCATGAAAATGTCCAAATTAAAGCAAGGCTACAGAAATGTCCAATCTAAGGCATCCAGAGAAAGACAAGAAGGCTGATGATGTTCAGGGTTTCTTTCTCAATTGGAAAGGCACGTGGCGAACATGGCAACATCTGCTAACTTTCTCTCCAGGCTTCTTGTTTCATGATAGCTCCCCTAGGGGCATTTTCCTTCTTCATCTCCAAAGGTCTCTAGATGTGTGGGCTCTCTGGTTCTCGTGGCTCTGGAGCTTTTTCCAAAATGTTTCGTCTTTTAAAGGATTCCAGTGAACTAATCAAGACCCACCTGGAATGGGTGGAGTCATGTCTCCCGCTGATGAAAGGTTAATACCCACAATTGGGTGAGTCACATCTCCATGGAGATAATCTAATCAAGTTTCCAACCTACAGTACTGAATAGGGATTAAAAGAAACAGCTGCTTCCACATGATGGATCAGGATTAAAACATGGCTTCTCCATTCCATTGCTTTTTTGTTTGTTTGGTGCATGGTCTGGGAATCAAACCCAGGTCTATCGCATGAAAGGTGAGCATTCTACCACTGAACCACCCACGTATCCTCTCAAACATGTCTTTTCAAGGGAATATAATCCTTTCAAACCAGCAGAGGGTGGGGCTGGACATGCCTTTTGTGGGGGACATGACTCAATTCTAACACGTTTTTTGTATGTAGAAAAGCAGTTTATTCCATTATAAGCACTTGTACAATTGTACAGAATAGCAGGTCTGCTGGTGAAACAGGTCACCCAAAAGGGAGACGGTAACAAACTAGTGGTCAAGGACTAACATCTAAGAAAAAAGAAAGCAAATTCTTATCCAGGATTAATTTAGTTTTAAAAACAAATATCAGTTATTTGAGTCATTCTTCTCAACTTAACTGGGCAGTCTACCTGTGGTATAATTGCCAGCTAAAAACATACATTTTTACAACTTAGTGGTCCCAATTTTAAAAGCAACTATTTAACAGAAAGGAAAAAAGTAATATGAAACAGCTCAAGAAATACACTAACAAGCAAAAATATAAGGAGAAAAATAAAAATAAAGTTTCAGGTAACTGAAGAAACTGAAGACTGGCTTGCATAGGAAAGCGTGTGTTCTGGAAAGTCAGGTGTGACGATTTTAGAGTAGAAATCTATACGACTTGAATCTCGCCCCTGTTTTCTGGATAAACACATCTTGCAATCTTATACTTCATGGCTCAGATGCCTACCCATTGTGGCTCTATTCCTTATCCGTTCTAACTTTGAGTCTGAAAAACTTGGGAATATAGCATAAGAAGAAAAAATGACCACATACATATATTCCCCCTTTTTAAAAAATTTTGTAACAAATAAACATTTTTTGCTTTAGTCTCACACATAAGGTGACATTTAAAAACATTGGTTGCCATCTATTTTCAGCACCCTGCTATAATGACATTCCTTTGTTCTTCCTCATGCAAAAACATTTTTAAAATTTGTACATTTAGTCACTATTATTATACACTCTAGGTATTCCTAGATTATACCATCTATATTCCCCTTTTGTGTCTACTTTTTTTAGACACAAAAAAGTAGATCTGGACTTGATTCTAGAAAATTCATGAAGAAAATTTAAATATAAGTTTGTAGATTTGCTGAATCAAGCCCCCCAGTTTATGTTTAGGAAACTCCCAATGTCTGGGCTAATAGCATTGTTGATGATAAAGAGAGGGATAGCCAAACGAAGTCTGTGTCTCAAAACCAGGGTTAAGTCAATCTCCGGGTTGGGAGAAATAAAAAGGAAGTTTAAAAATCACACATATGGACATGTCTAGGAGCTTTGTCCTAGATCCACATTTCCTTCAGGGTAAATGTTCTCTGCCATCTGCCACCCTTGCATGATATTGTCTTCTGATACTATCAAATCACCCAAGGTTCACTGGGATTCCAGGAGAAGTCAGATATCTTGGCAGTGATCACCACCAATAAACAACAGCTCTGGTGGCCCATCTTCTCGAGATTGTTCCTCTCCAATTTTCCTTAAATCCCAGACATTCAGTTGATGATCAGTACTACTGAAAGCCAAAATAGTTTCATTGTGAGGTGACCACTTGAACCTGGAATAGATAATTCTTATGTGGGTCAAAGGAATGCACTTGAGTTTCAGATTTCTCAGATCCCACATGGCAGCAGTCTTGTCGGTTGATCCTGTGGCAGGAATCCTTTCACTATAAAGATTGAAACAGAGGCGGTTCACTCCAACACTGTGAGCGTCAACTGAATAGCTTGGTTTGAAAGTATTGTTTGAATGACTATCCCAGGTCATAAGTTTCTGATCATCAGCAGCTGACTCATGGAGTAGATGGCAGGAAACATCTAAAACAGCTGTGTGCCCTGTAAAGATGGTCTTCACGTCCACCACTTCTCCTGCCTTCGGAATGGCGCTGATGTCCCATAAGCAGCTTGTATGGTCATTTGAAGCACTAAGTAAGCGCCCACTGGGATTTGGGTTCCAAGAAAGCTCATAGTCTTCCTTCTGATGTCCATGGAGACGCAAGTCTGGGTTGCACTCTCCAGAAGGGTCTGGTTTAGAAGAGCGTTTAATGTCATCAAAAACAAAACCATCACTTATGAAGTCTTAGTTGTGGTGAAGCAAGTGTTCTGGGCCCTGGCCACTTCTCTTTCATGGTTGATCTTGGTTTCTGTTTCACCTTTTCTACTCATTGAGCCAAAACCTCCAAATCCTCCTTTCTCATTGTCGTAGTGTGATGCATCAAACTGAGCATTGTCATTAGGGAGCTGCACACTGGCTGTTATAATATGCTTCTGTTTATTTGACTATTCATGTCCCTAGGACACGTCGATGGACGCTGAAATCTCTTCCTTCTGGTCTGGTTATATCTAGAAGCCACTGTGCGGTGAGGCTGGACCGCTCCAGAGCATGGGTCATGACTATATCATAAAGAAAAGGGTGTACTTTTTCCATATTTTGTACTCCTTGTTGATCACATGTTCTTCCACTGTGTCATCAAAGGCTGCTTCCTTGTCGGCCACGGTGGACAGGCAAGCGGGGGTGGGGGTGGGGTATGGAGGCGGTTCAAGGAGTTGAGTATTGCAGAAGGGGTGGGGAGGCTGGAGGCCCTTGCTCAGCCAGCTAGGCCTCTATTGTTTCCTCCCAACAACACCTTAACCTCACTTCCCCCAAGCCTCGAGTGGCTGCCCCTGAGAGCTCACAGGGTTGTGTGAGGAGTGAGGGATCTGATTAGAGATATCAACCAGGAAATTACTAAGCTGCAGGGTAACAAAGGCATTTATTTGGGGGTCTTAGAATTGCAATTCAGGAAGCACAGATTCAGGGAGCAACCCAAACTGTGCCCTGTCTTGGCATTTCCAGGCAAGGGTTTTTAAAGGAAAAAAAAAAGATCAGATAAGTTGTTTGTGGTTGGTGATATTTGGGGTGCTGTGAATGTCCTTGAGGTTAATAGTTGACTGAGTTCTTTACCTTGTGGTTTGCTTCTGGTCTGGATAAATCCTTAAGGTTTTGAGGCTTTGTGATCTCTGACTAAGACCTGCATAAGAGTCACCTTCACAGTGACCTCCCAGATCCTTTGGAATTCTCTTTGCCACAGCAATTCTATTTTATTTTCTTTCTTTTAATGAAGAGAATATACGGCATAGAGGAGATGTGCAAAGAGAGGTTAGGGAGTGCCTGTTGGGGCTGTGGTGCAAGGAACAGTAGTGGGCACAGTGGTAAGTCATTAAATCCCATTTCAGGAACAGGAGACCCAATCCTCCAGTCGCTGAGAGTGTGTGGGCTAAACCCTAGCTCTACGGGATTTTCTCAGCTGAAGAGGGCCTCCTGGCCTGGGTTCCCACCCCCTTCCCACATGCCCCCATCTAATGGCCGGTTGACATTAGATGGACGGCTTAGAAGACTGTCCCATCTTCAGAACTCCTTGCAGGGTCTGTGGAGGCTCCCACTGAGACCCCACGGCAGCACGACTTGTCCCTCACCCTATGCTGCCTTTTCCAACCCCTGGAATGGGGATCTCTTGAGCCTGCTTCCCGGGAGTCTGAACTCTAACCTGCCATGGGAAACCTATGATACATGGGAGTTTGTTCAGCCCACTGGGAAGTGGGACCCTTGTCCCCTGCCGCAGGCTTTGGTGTGAGGATGAAATGAAACTGCCCAACCCAGAGCCAGGCACACAGTAGGAGCTCATGGCCAGTTTTGTCTTGAAGGGATCATGTCTGACTTGCCTGTCTCCTCCATCTCCAGCCTGGGGGCAGGGGGTTCTGAGGCACCGCTGCTGAGCTGAATGCCTGCTGGGCTGGGCTGGGGGTTTACCTTTGCGCCCTCCATCACACCTCCCAACAATTATTGCCCCCAGTATAAGATGAGGAGACTGAGGCCAGGGAGGGCTGGTGAACTGCTCAAAGTCATGTGCCTGGAAGGATGTGCTCACAGACAGGGCAGCAGCTCAGGCAAGGAGCTGGGAGGACAGGACCCTGGGAGAGCCAGGGGAAGAGGGCCACACTGCCCTGCCCACCTGACCTGCTCTCCCCTGTTAGGGCAGGAAGGGCCCAGGGGACATCCAGTTTGGCTCCTCTTTGACAGACTGGAGACTGAAGGCCCCAGGGCAGTAGGGACTTGCCCAAGTTCAATCTGGGATGGTCCCAGGTCTCCTGATGGTCCTATTTCTTCTATTTCATCCCTGCCCAACTTGAGCACCGCCTGCTGCCCTTGGGCACCCTGTATCCCATTCCCAGCCCTGGCCCACTTTCCGTCCTTGACCCACTGCCCTGCAGTTCCTCCTTTCAAACCTCTCCTCCCACATCCTGTTCTCCACAGGGCCTCCTCCTTAGGCCAAAGATGTTCATTAGTGCATTGATGTTCCTTTCCTCCCTGGCTACAGGAGGGTGAGACTCCTGGCTCTGGGTCTGACTTGCTTTGTGATGTTGAACGCCACTTCACCTCTCTGTTTCACTTGTTTCCACTAACACATGAAGATGCCACCAGTTGCCCTCCTGAGTTCAGGATTACACTTGTTCGCCTTCATGTAGCAACTAGCACAAAGTAGGATATGTCTCTCCAGTCCCCAACCTCATCAGGCATTCATCCTTTCAAAATCTCCTCTGAAACCTTCACTCTCACTGAAGTTTCAGTGTCTAATAATAATTTTAAGGTTATCCGCTCCAGGGGAGTTTTAGCAGAATCTCTTAAAAAAAAATGGTGGCATCCTAATGGTAGAATTTCTGACAACAGCAGCTGAGGATGAGACAATATTTTTTGTGCTGGGGGAGAGAGGGATGGTGGAAAGGGAGGTGGAGGATGGGAGAAGGGAGGCAGTTAAGACTTTTCAGGTAGTTCCCCTGCTTTTGTAGTAGAGGAAAAAAGCCTGATGGTGGAGGGGGTGTTGCACCCCAGACCTAGGATGGCTGCATCTAACTTTGCAGCTGAAACAGAGGCTGTTCTAGTTTGCTAGCTGCCGGAATGCAATATACCAGAAATGGAATGGCTTTTAACAAGGGGAATTTAATGAGTTGCTAGTTTACAGTTCTAAGGCCAAGAAAATGTCCCAATTAAAACAAGTCTAAAGAAATGTCCAATCAAAGGCATCCAGGGAAAGATACCTTGGTTCAAGAAGGCCGATGAAGTTCAGGGTTT
>PVIY010026632.1:0-35158 GCA_004026745.1 Myrmecophaga tridactyla | reverse complement strand
CCTCAGTGGAAAGTTAGCTGCCTTTCCTCTGAAGAACCAACAAAATAAATCCCCTTTTATTAAAAGCCAATCCGTCTCTGGTGTGTTGCATTCCAGCAGCTAGCAAACTAGAACACAATGGGAAACGATATTTGGAAACGATATATCAAATAAAGGTCTAGTATCCAGAGTATATAGAGCTTGTTCAATTCATCAACAAATAGACAACCCAATTACAAAATGGGCAAAAGACATGAACAGACACTTCTCAGAAAAGGAAATACAAATAGCCAAAAGGCATCTGAAAGTATGCTCAACTTCCCTGGCTATTAGGGAAATACAGATCAAAACCACAATGAGGTATCATCTTACACCCACCAGAATGGCCATTATCAATAAAAACAAAAAATGGCAAGTCCTGGAGAGGATGTGGAGAAAGAGGCACTCATCCACTGTTGGTACAACCGCTGTGGAAGGCAGTTTGGAGGTTCCTCAGGAAGCTGAGTATAGAATTGCCATATTACGCGGCAATACCATTGCTAGGTATCTACTCAAAGGACATGAGGGCAAGGACAGAAACAGACATTTGCACACCAGTGTTTATCGCAGCATTATTTACAGTTGTCAAGAGATGAAAACAGCCCAAATGTCTATCAACAGACAAGTGGGTAAACAAGCTGTGGTATATACGTATGATGGAATATTCTGCAGCTGTAAGACAGAATAAAGTTATGAAGTATGTAACAACATGGATGGACCTTAAGGACATTATGTTGAGTGAGAGTAGCCAGAAACAAAAGGACAAATACTGTATGGTCTCACTGATATGAGTAACATTAATGAATGAACTTGGATAATTTTAGTTAAGAACAGAGGTCATCAGGACATAGAAATAGAGTAGATATTGGGCAATTGGAACTGAAGGGGTACAGATTGTGCAACGGGACGCATTGTAAAAATTCATAAATGGATAGCACAATACTACCTAACTGTAATACAACAATATTAAAACACTGAATGAAGTTAAATATTGGAATGATAGAGGGAGGATGCCTGGGGGTACAAGTGAAGTCAGAAGGAAAGATATACGATAAAGACTGAGATGGTATAATCTAGGTATGCCTAGAGTGTATAATGATAGTGACTAAATGTACAGATTTGAAAAATGTTTTCGCATGAGGAAGAACAAAGGAATGTCAGTAATGCAGGGTGTTGAAAATAGATGTTAATTAATATTTTAAAACTTTAACTTATACGTGAGGCTAAAGCAAAGAATATTTATTTGGTATAAAATTTATATTTTGACTAGTGCATTTTCTAATATAACTTATGTGGACAGCTTAATTGAACACCATAAGTACATGGAACCTTGAGTAGGGCATGATATTTTGTAGGTTTGTCCAGCGTAATGCCTTGATAAATCCCAGAAGGATTTGAACAGTGAATCAAAAAGTATTTGCAAAGTCGCCTTGGGGGAATATTGAGAAGGGTAAGATTCAACTTCCCCAAGTGGAGAATTTCTTGATATTCTCACAAGCAGTGGGGACAACCAAAGCAATAGACTGGGCCCCCAATCTTGGGGTTTGTTCATATGAAACTTAACCCCATAAAGGATAGGCTAATCCTTCTTAAAATTAGGTCTAAGAGTCACTCCCAAGAGAACCTCTTTTGTTTCTCAGGTGTGGCCTTTCTCTCTCAGCCAGCACGACAAGCAAATTCACTCCCCTGCCCCTCTTTTCCTGGGGCTTGACTCCCAGGGGTTTGTACCTTCCTGGCAGTGTGGAACAGAAATCCTAGAAAGAGCTGGGACTCTCAACACCAAGGGGTTGAGAATACCTTGTCAACCAAAAGGGGGAAGAGAGAAATGAGACAAAATAAAGTGTCAGTGGCTGAGAGATTTCAAACAGAGTCGAGAGGTTATCCTGGAGGTTATTCTTAACACATTAAATAGATATCACCTTTTTGGTTAAGGTGTAACAGAGAGGCTGGAGAGAAGTGCCTGAAAATGTAGAGCTGTGTTCCAGTTCCCGTGTTTCTTGAAGATGATTGTATAATGATACAGCTTTCGCATTGTGACTGTGTGATTGTGAAAACCTTGTGTCTGATGCTTCTTTTATCTACCTTATGGACAGATAAGTAAAACGTATGGATTAAAAATAAATAAATAATAGGGTGAACAAATGTTAAAATAAATTTAGTAGATTGAAATGCTAGTGATCAATGAAAAGGAGGTGCAAGGAGTATGGTATGTATGAATTTTTTTTCTGTTTTCTTTGTTTTTCTTTTTCTGAATTGATGCAAATGTTCCAGGAAATGATCATGATGATGAATATACAAGTATGTGATGAAAAAAAAAGAATGTTCATATTGTGTGTTGATTGGTTTTTTAATTAGTATTTTAAAAAAGGAATATGATTCAGTAATCAGAATCATCCCTTTAATCCTAGTTTCTCAGTTACATTATATATGATTCTTTTTAGTTTTTCAGGGTCTATGGTAATGACCTCTCTCATTTCTGATTTTGTTTATTTGCATCTTCTCTTTTTCATTTAGTCTATCTGTTTGTTAATCTTGTTGATCTTCTCAAAGAACCATTGGTTTCGATTCTCTCTTTTATGTCTCTGTTCTCCATGTCATTTATTTCAGCTTTAATCTTTATTATTACTTTTCCTCTACTTGCTTTAGAGTTAGTTTGTTGTTTTTTTCTCTCACTTCTTCAGTTCAGTTAGATCTTTGGTTTTAGCTCTTCCTTTGCTTTTTTATGGCTCTTTTCAGTTTATTGCATGACGGAGTTCCACTAGTCCAAGTTAAAAGCAGACCCCAAATAGTTACATTATACAGGCTGTGAGATTTTTAAACTTTTGACAGGGGACAGGAGGTGAATTTTCCACTCATTGCAAGGAAATCCTCACTTAAGCTCCAGTGAGCCACAAGCACTTAAAACCATAAACCTTCAACTGATTGTCCTTAGGCAGTCCAATCTCTGCAAGGAACTGGCATATGTTCTTGTGCTGGTCACCCTGTGGTAGCTGTGTTCCAGCTGTGTTTCTTGAAGATGATCACCCACCTCCATATTCTGGATGCTCACTTACAGTACCATTGCAGGCAAATTTCTTCTTAAATGCCTTCATTAGTTTCTTTTTATCATAATCCTCAGCGAACCCCTTGACAGTGGTAAAGGTCTTCCTGCCTCTTCTCTGTTGAATTCTTATGTAAATATAATGCTCAATTCCGGCACAAATCACATCATTATCCTTTCTTGCATCAGCAAAGAGATCAAAAGAATGGAGATTCTGTCTAGTGGCTTATGATACTTAAACAGCCTGTGTAAAGCAATGGAAGGCAGAGAGAAGCAGCCAGAGAAGGTGGGCAGAGGGGACGTGGCATTGTGAAGCAAGGGGTGAAGGGTGAGAGGCTGGTGAATCCTCCGCAGCAGTTCAGTGACTGGGCTCCTCCTGTTTAAGGCAGGTGTTTAGAACTATAGATTTCCCTCTCAGTACCACCTTCATTACATCCCATCATCTAGATGTTGCCTGCTGTTTTCCCTGTGTATGGGTCACGCTTTTCTATTTGTTTACATGTCTTGTAAGTTTTTGCAAACTGGTTATTTTAAGTGATATGACTTGCCAATATTGTTGTTTGCTCATTTGTTCAGAAACTTAAGTTGACTATTTTGGTGGAAATTGTTTCCCCTGTAGTTTGAAAACTACGATATTGATCATAAGAGGGCATAGCCTACGGCGTGTACACTTTCATCCTGGAGTGACAGTGGTTTCTCAGGGCTTTCTTTGCCTCTTTCTCTGATATCGCTGATAAATTGACCGCCTCTGTTGGTATCACACCCAATTGTTTGACTTCAGTAATTATCATTGTATTTCACTGTTGTTATAAAAAGTGCCATGGGATTTAAATTGTCCTTAGTCTTACCCAGTTAAATCTTGGCTCCTTTGTAGGAGTAGTTTCAGATAAATTTTTTAAGTTTGTTCTGACCTCAACAAGACTCTTCTGTTTTCTATTTTTCCCTAGTTCTCCTTATTAAACTAGCTTACCTTTGATTTAGCTACCAGCCTCATAATTACTTCCCACCAAAATGTCCATTGTTTCTGAGAACACTCTTAGGTTTGTTTACCCACACTTTGTTACAAATAAAATCAGATCCTTTGGGGCATGTTTTGGAGCACTCTCTTCTTTTAGCCAGTCTCTTCATTTGGGCAAAGCTTCTGTGCCACTGCTGTGAACCTGCTGGGGTGGGAGTGGGGGGGATTAGTAGCCTGCTTCTTTGAGTGATACTTCTGCTTTATAATGTCAGGGGCAGTATCCTCTGGACTTCTTGGCTTGCCACTCCTAGTGTGGAAATTCTGTCCTGTGAGTGAGCTGAGAGGGATCAGGGCAAACTCTCAACTTCCACAGCTGAGGTAGAGTCTCCACCCTGTGAAAGGGACTGGGTGGAGAAAGATTGCCTCTGACCTCTTGACTACACCACCCTGAAATTTAAACTGGGTACCACAGAGCTAGGAGGTATTGAAAATGGTGTCAACCTGCCCCTCTGTATCCTTGACTGTGTTTGGGGGTAGAGGAAGTACCATCTTAGCCACATTTCCCCCAAGTGAAGCTTACATAGTTGTTCTTACCAAGACTCAGGATAAGTTCTTGAATAAATGCTGTTTCATTTTTTTTCATGCCCTTAGAACAATTTCCTGATACCTTGTAAATTCTTTGTTATTTTATTATTTTCACCATAATGTTTGTTTCCCTGGGGAGCAGATGGAGTTCTTCACGCAACTGATTTTTGAGAGTTTAATCAGTGTAGGATCACTTCGTTGTTGTATATAAGCATTTCCACTTCTTTTTTTCTTTCTTTTTTTCTGGGTGCATGGTCCGGGAATCAAACCTGGGTCTCCCACATGAAAGGCGAGCATTCTACCACTGAACCACCCACGCACCCTATAAGCATTTTTGATATTGCTATATCCTATTTGTTAATATTTTGTTGAGGATTTTCGCACCTGTGTTCTTGAGATATATTGGTATATTTTGGGAAGTGTTCCATCCTCTTCTGTTTTTCTGAAAGAAAATTGAGTAGAGTTATTGTTAATTCGTTTTTAAGTGTTTCTTAGAATTTTTCAGTGAATCCATCTCCTCCTGGAGATTACATTTTGGGTAAGCATTTCTTTAAACTATGATCTCATCTCTTCTCCAGTGAAACTTCAGAACAATCCTTGTTGCAGGACTTCAGTTTAAAGAAAATCAACAACACAATGTCTTTAAGAACAACAATCCCAAGGCAAATTGTCACATCAGAGAAAGTCAGTCCTACAGCCCCATTTTCTTTTCCATTATCCTGTCATCCCCACGTTCTTGCCCAGCCAGCTGCCTGACAGAATATTTGCTGGTGATTGCTTTGGAATGGTTGGTTACTAATAGAATTCTCTTGAAGGTCAAAGCCTTTAGTCTCAAGAAAAGCAAAACAGTCTCAAATGATGACACTTTAAGGGTCTGTGATAGGCAATTAGTAAAACATCCTTAAGAAGCCTTCTTGACAAGTCACAAACCAAAGTATAGTAATAATAATATAAAATTTATCTGTGACTTCCTGTGTAACGTGCATTTTACATTTGTAATTCCATTATATTCTTACAGCAATTCTATGATGTGCATGGCTTCATTTCCCCCCTTTTTAAATGAAGGGATTAACTGAGACCACGGAAGTAACTTAAGTATCCTGGTTATATAGCTGATAAATCGGGAAGCCAGGACTATATTCAGGCAGTCGAGCTTTGCAGCCTAAAGTTCCGACTGCTATGTTATTGTGCCTATTATTGTGCTTTGGGTGCAGAAGGGAACTGTGATTCCATGTGCTGGGTGATTGGGCAGGAGTTCTGTAGGATTCTTGTAGTTTCTTACTAACTAATGTTATCTGTGACATGGTAAGAGTAAGAAATAATTGTTAGAGGAGTCACACCATGACTGCTTCATTACATCCTTTACGGTCCATGCCACAATTTGTATCTTGGCTTTTATCTAAGACAGCTCAACCCTAAACCTTGAGTCTTTCTTCCTGGGCTCACACAAAGTTGTAAAAAGTATTTTAGTAAATTTTATAAGATTACTATAAAAGCCCATCTGCTGCCTAGAACAATTTCAGCTGTCCCAGAAACATCTTAACTCCAACCCACATTTCATTTCTTTTATTGCTGTTGTGTGTGTGTTCATTACATTTCTGATTTAGGGAATTGTGTACTCATGTACTTTGTATCACAATTTAGTAGCTTTAGGTAATCTTGGGGAAGTTACAGTTATTATTACTAAAACTGAATAATGAATAATGCCTATATGATAGAATTGGTGTGAGGTTAAAATGAGATATTTCTCTAAAGTTTTCTAAGTACTTTTATAATCTGCTATAAATAATTTTCACCATTTTTATTGTCTTATGGCATTATTTATTTTATGAATACAAGTTTTAAATTATATTTAATCAAATGTGTTACTTTCAGTCATATAATTCAAATAAAAGGAAGGGATAAGACAAATGGCATCGAAATATGCATGAGATACTGTGATAATAGTATGCAATAACAAAAAGTACCATGATAAATAGCTTGAAAGCAGAAGGCTTTTGGGGGTGGGGGTGGGGGTGGGGGGTGGGCGGGCATGTGTGTGCATAGTCCGGGTATCAGACCTGGGTTTCCCAGCTGGAAAGTGAGCATTCTACTACTGAACTACCCATGCACCCTACCAGAAGGTATTTTTGATCAGGTTTTTCCTTGTATCTTAATATTTGTTATATATAACTTGAACCATTTTGCCTAAGGTCAAATTTGTTTTTTAGGTTCTATGTAACATGTGAAGTCTCTTCTCAATCAAGTTGTTGGTATGGGAACAGTTGCCAATTTAATAGACAAGGGCAAATGTTGACTAAGTTAAAAATTGTAAAATAAAGTTTATCAAATTTGATTTAATTTTATTTTTCTTCTAGAAGCATGAACAGGGGCAAGTTCTATTGGATATAGTCTTCAAGCATCTTGACTTAACTGAGCGAGACTATTTTGGTTTACAGTTGGCTGATGATTCCACAGACAATCCAGTAAGTTTAAACTGTTGTCTTTCATTTTTCTTTTAGTTTTTCTGTCTGTTCATAATATAAACTCCTTTCCAATCTACGGTGTTCATTGATTTAAAGAGTTTTTACATTTTTGATTAGAATATTTAGAGATAATGTAATTCTTTTGCATTTGTTCCCATTTTCTTGATGTTCTAATCTATAAGAGGTTACTTCCTTTAAGGTTTCAAAATTATAATGTTTAGTCTGTAAATTTCTTATGCCAGTTGCTCATTTACGTGTCTCAGACAACCAGAAAGTAAATCTGATCCATTCCTCTTGATATAAAGAAAGAAAATGGTATATAAAAGTTAAAATATTAACTCTAATATTACTTTTATTAAATTTTTAAATAAAAATGTTTTAAAATGTTAACAAATCTGATTTTTAAGTAAATCAGTCTACACTAAGTTGAAATCTTTTTTTTTCATTAATGTAGAGCTGTTTCTTACTAAATAATCCTTTTTTTTTTTTAATTTTGCAATTAGGAAGATTCAAGAGAGACCCATCCACATGAGATGGAGTTTAAATTTCAGAGGTGTACTGTTCTTTAGAAATAATTGGATTCCTTGGATTATTCCTTATCTTCAGTAATTACAATCATGATTCTTTCCATTGAAAGGATCACATCTTAGAAGATAGCATGTGATGAATAGTAGAAATTTTTGACTTTGATATTTAAACATTATAAAATGCCCTAAAAAATATATAACCTATTATGGCTCTAGATGAACACTGTCTTAGCATATTCTCATAGAATTCTTCATGAATTTATATGGCTGTACAGTGAGGGACTTTTACAAAAGAGTATGATGCACTAAAGTATACTTTAAAATAATCCTTTTGCTAAGTGCAAGAATATCACCATTTTGAAGGAAATATTTTGTGTAGTTTAAAGAAATTGGATTGGTGAAGAAATGGTTCTCTGAATCAGTGCTTCTTTTTGATTATATTAATAGAATGACCAAAAAGTAAAAACACTGTTCTTGAGCAAAATTAGGAATTTTTTTTCCCATGGTCAGAACCCTAGTTCTCTGAATAAATGCTTAATGGGAAGAAAATATGAAATGTGAAATAATACTGCTTATTTTCTTGCAATGGTTTACTGATATTGCGTGACAAAGCAGCCATGAAAAAACATGATGTGTATAAAAACAAGCAAAAGACAGCTAGTGTGAGTGGAAATAAAGTCTTTTTTTGTTTCTTTGTTTTTAACTATTTTATTGTTAATGTTATATTTTATTGTGTAATATAACATATTTACAAAACAAAGAATAAAGTAAGTTTTCAAAGCAGTCTTCAACAAGTAATTACAGGACAGATCCCAGAGTTTGTCATAGGCTACCATACCATCCTCTTAGATTTTTCTTTCTAGCTATTCCAGAACATTGGAGGCTAGAAGGAATAAATGTTTTTTTTTATCATCACAATAGACTTCTTATTCCTTTTTGTGAAAAATAACATATACAAAAAAGCAATAAATTTTAAAGGATAACACAACAATCAGTTGTGGAACAGATTTCAGAGCTTGGTATGGGTTACAATTCCACAATTTTAGGTTTTTACTTCTAGCCTTCCTAAGATACTGCAGATTAAAAGAAATATCTATTTAATGATTGAGCAGTTATATTTGTTTGTTAAACCCTACATTCTCTGCATAACTCCACCATCACCTTTGATCTTTCTATCCCACTCTTTAGGGGTATTTGGGATATGGCCATTCTAACTTTTTCATGTTGGAAGCGGCTGTCAGTGATATGAGGTAGGGAGATGAAACTAGTTCATGTTCTGGAGAGGCTGGGCCCTCTAGGTTTTAGGACTTATCTGGTCCAGGGACACATCTGGAAGTTCTAGGTTTCTGGAAAGTTACCCTAGTGCATGGAACCTCTGTAGAATTGTATATCATCCTAGGTGTTCTTTAAGATTGGCTGGAATGGCCAATTGGGGGTTGGCAATTTATAATAGGTAGCAGTGTCTAACTGAAGCTTGCGTAAGAGTGACCTTCGTTGTAGCCTCTCGACTCTGAACTCTCTCAGCCACTGATACCTTATTTGTTACACTTCTTTCCCCTCTTTTGGCCAGGATGGAATTGTTCATCCCATGGGGCCAGAGCAGGATTCATCCCTGGGAGTCATCTCCCATGCCAGCAGGGAGACTTTAACCCCTAGATGTCATGTCCCAAATAGTGGGGAGGGCAGTAATTCCACTTACAGAATTGGGCTTAGAGAGAGTCAGGCCACATCTGAGCAACAAAAGAGATCCTCCAGAAGTAACTGTTAGGCATATATCTATAGGTAGGCTAAGCTTCTCCGCTACCTGCATAAGCTTCACAAAAGTAAGCCTCAAGATAAGGGGCTTGGCCTATTGGTTTGAGTTGTCCTTAATGTTTGACACAGTATCAGGGGATTCCCTGATGGTACAGCTTAATAGTTCTGTATTTTTTCTCCCATCCCTCAAGACACTTTGCCAATACTTTTTGATTATCTGCTTAATATATTCTAGCATGTATCTAGGCATTACATTAAGCTATACAGGAATAAAGGCCCTCATTCTTATTCTGGGTCCCCTGTGTTTCAGTTGTTCAAATGAGCCATCCAGACAGGTTGAGTTAGGTTGTGTGCTACAGAATATTTAGGTTCCACGCAAAATAAACTTTCTTCCTTCAGTCTCAAAGAGTAGGTATGGTTCTTAAATATAGGCAGTGTCTTCGTTACCCCTCTGTTCTGAATTATCTTAATCCCAACCAGATTGGCTTCATTCCTACCTCAATAGCAGGTTATAGATTTCTCAAAATCCAGAAATAATAATTACCACTCTGGACTAAATGTGTCTGCTATAAGAATTTACAGTCTAGGCCTCTGTTTTCTTATAAGCATTTTCTAAAGGTGACCTTACAATAATTATTCTTTGTTTTCTGCCTTATTTTACCTCAACAAATGTCCCACAGGGTTATTCACATCATTGTGTGCCTCAAGACCATGTTCCTTTTTGTAGCAGCACAGTATTGGATCATATGTATGTACCGTCGTTCAACAACTACTTCTCAGTCAGTGCATCCTTCACCACCTGCATTTGTTAGGCATCATGTATAGTGCCCAAAGTCCACAGTCCATCAACACTCTCAATCTTAGATGATTTCATTGTTCCCAGGAGAAAGATAACCAATAAACACACCCTCAACAAATAGGAAATCTAAACCTCCCCTTAACTCTTGTCTCTGCCCTCCATTATTTACCCGTGATGTTGCTGGGTACTGCTGATGTTTTCCTGTTAAACGTAGCCCATAGCATGAATAGCAGTTTCCCACCTGTACCCTGGACTTAACCACTCTTTGTACACCAATCATACCTTTGAAGTAGTTCTTGCAAAAACTTATTTATATTTCTAATGTTAATCAAAGGGACACAACCCCTTTGAATCTTGTTCACCTTCAATATGATAATATTAGTTATAGACCTACTAGAGAACTGCCATCATTCCTATCTGTTGCCTTACATTTGAGTTCAACCTCATTAGCTAACCATTCACCCATCTCTAGCTTCTATGTATTTCTAAGTCCCATATATTCTGCATTGTAGCCTCTGATTTTGCCTTTACCGTGGTCATAAAAGTGGAGTCATACAGTATCTATCCTTTTGTGATTGGATTATTTCACTTAGCATTATGTCCTCAAGTTTCATCTGTCTTGTCATGTGCTTCACGATGTCATTTTGTCTTAACATTATAATGTTGTATAATATTCCATCATATGTATATTCCACATTTTGTTAATCCACTCGTCTGATGGTGGACATTTGGATTGTTTCTATCTTTTGACAATTGTGAATGGTGCCACTATGAACATTGATATGCATATGTCTGTTTGTGTGTCACTCCTTTCAGCTTTTCTGAGTATATACCAAGTAGTGCTATTGCCAGGTCATAGGGCAATTTGATACTTAGTTTTTTAAAGAACCACCAAACTGTCTTCCATAGTGTCTGCACCATTATACATTCCTACCAGCAGTACATAAGTGTCCCAATTTCTCCACATCCTCTCCAACATTTGTAGTTTCCTCTTTGTTTAATAACAGCCATTCTTGTAGGTATGAGGTGGTATCTCATTGTAGTCTTGATCTGCCTTTTTCTTATAGCTAATGAAAATGAACATCTGTTCATGTGCTTTTGGGGCATCTGTATTTGCTCTTCAGAAAAATGCCTATTCATATCTTTAGCCCATTTTATAATTGGGTTGTTCTTTTGTTGTTGAGTTGTATGATTTCTGTATGTATACAGGATATCAAACCTTTGTCCAGTGTTTGATTTCCAAATGTTTTCTCCCATTGAGTTGGCTGCCTGTTCACGTTTTTGACAAAATCTTTTGAGGTGCAGAAGCATTTGATTTTGAGGAGTTCCCATTTATCTATTGTTTCTTTTGTTACTTGTGCTTTGAGTGTGAACTTTAGGGAGCTACCTCCTTTTACTAGGCCTTGAAGATGTTTCCCTACATTTTCTTCTAGAAGCTTTATGGTGCTAGTTCGTATTTTAGGTGTTTGATCCACTTTGAGTTAATTTTTGTTTAGGGTGTAAGGTAAGGGTCATTTTTCATTCTTTTGGCTATTGATATCCAGTTCCCCATGCCCATTTATTGAAGAGACTATTTTGTTCCAGTTCACTGGATTTGGGGGCCTTGTCAAATATCAGTTGACCATTGATTTGGTGGTTTATTTCTACACCTTTGATTCGCTTCATTGGTCAGTACTTCTGTCTTTGTTTCAGTACCATGCTGTTTTGACTACTGTGGCTTTACAGTAAGTTTTTTTATCTTTTTTTTTTTTTTGCATGGGCAGGCATCCGGAATCAAACAAGAGTCTCCAACATGCCAGACAAGAACTCTGCCTACTGAGCCACCATGGCCCACCCTTTACAATGAGTTTTAAAATCAGAAAGTGTTAATGCTATCACTTCATTCTTCCTTTTTTAGGATGCTTTTAGCTATTCAAGTTCTCTTCCCCTTTCAGATAAATTTGGTAACTATCTATTCCGAGTCTTCAAAATAGGTTGTTGGAAATTTGATTGGTACTACATTGAATCTGTAGATGAATTTGGGT
Source organism: Myrmecophaga tridactyla (assembly GCA_004026745.1). NCBI lineage: Eukaryota > Metazoa > Chordata > Mammalia > Pilosa > Myrmecophagidae > Myrmecophaga > Myrmecophaga tridactyla. Next base: position 22,987 of record PVIY010026632.1, on the reverse strand, counting down.
AGAATTGACATCTTAACTATATTTAACCTTCTGTACGTGAGCAGGGAATGTTTTTTCACCTATTTAGATCTTATTTGATTTATTTTAGCAATGTTATGTAGTTTTCTGTGCACAAGTTCCTTATGTCCCTAGTTAAGTTCATTCCTAAGTACTTGATTCTTTTAGTTTGCTATTTTGAATGGAACTTTTTTCTTAACTGACTCCTCAATTAGGTCATTGCTTGTTTGCTTGTGTATAGAAACATTACTGATTTTTATACATTAATTTCATATCCCACCGCCTTATTGAATTTGTTTATTAGCTCAAGTAACTTTGTTGTAGATTTCTCAGGATTTTCCACGTATAGTATCATATTTTCTGCAAATAATGAAAGTTTTTCTTCTTTTCCAATTTGGATGCTTCTTATGTCTTTGTCCTGCCTGATTGCTCCAGCTAGAACTTCTACCACAGTGTTGATTATTTATGGTGACAGAGAACATCCTTGTCTCATTCCTGATCTTAGGGGGAAAAATTTCTGTCTCTCTCCATAGAGTACTCTGCTGGCCATCATTTTTCATATATGCCCTTTATCATATTGAGGTGGTTATCTTTTGAAGTGTTTTTATTGGAAAAGGATGTTGAATATGGTCAAATGCATTTTCAGCATCAATCGAGATGATCATGTGATTTTTTTTCCCTTCCACCTTGTTATTCTGCTGTATTACATTAATTGATTTTCTTGTGTTGAACCATCCTTGAGTTCCTGGTATAAACCCCACTTGGTTGTGGTGTGTAATTCTTTTAATGTGTTGTTGGATTCAATTTGCTAGTATTTTGTTGAGAATTTTTATATCTACATTCATTAAGGAGATTGGCCTCTAGTTTTCCTTTCTTATAACATCTTTACTTGGTTTCGGTATGAAAGTGATGTTAGCTTCATAAAATGAGTTAGGTAGTGTGCCTTTTTCCTCAGTTTTTTTGCAAAGTTTGAGTGGCATTGATTGGTGTTAGTTCTTTTTGGAATGTTTTATAAAATTCTCCTTGAAGCCATCTGGCCTTGGGCTCATCTTTGTAGGAAGATTTTTGATGATAGATTGAATCTCTTTACTTGTGATTGATTTGTTGAGATCTTCTATTTCTTCCTGAGCCAGTGTAGCTTGTTTGTTTGTTTCCAGGAATTTGTCCGTTTCATCTAAGTTGTCTAGTTTGTTGGCATATACTTGTTCATAGTATCCTCTTATGATTTCTTTTATTTTTCAGGTTCTGTGGTAATGCACCCCTTCTCATTTCTGATTTTGTTTATTTGCATCCTCTCTCTTTTTCTTTCTTGCTAGTGGCCCATCAATTTTATTAAATTTCTCAAAGAACCAACTTGATTTTATTGATTTTTTTCTATTGTTCTTTTGTTCTCCCACCCATTTAACTCTGCTTTAATCATTGTTATTTCTCTTCTTCTATTTGCTTTGGGGTTAGTTTGCTGTTCTTTCTCAAGTTCCTCCAGGTGAGTAGTTTTTACTCTTTCTTGTTTTTTAATATAGGCATTTAGGGCAATAAATTTCCCTCTCAGCACAGCCTTTGCCACATCTCGTATGTTCTGATATGAGTCTCTTGTATACACCTTATAGCTGGATTATATTTCTTAATCCATTCTGCCAATCTTTATCTTTTAATTGGTGAATTTAGTCCGTTAACACTCAGAGTTATTACTGAAAAGGCGTTTCTTGAATCCACTGTCTTATCTTTTGGATTTTATTTGTCAGATCTAAATATTATTTTCCCTTTTTATCCTTTAAGTTACCCTTGCTGGTACTCTTCAATTGTGTGCCCTCCTCCAGACATCCCTCTCCTGTCTGAAATAAAGTTGCTTATATGGAACTGAAATTTAAAAAATAAATAATAAAATAATAAAAACAAAACTTTTCCTCATTATTTGATGCCATTGGTAGGTGACTTGAGCTGTCCAAGGGCCTTGAAAAATACTGTTACTTCTTGATTAATAATTGAATTTGGTTGATGCACTAAAACTCATGTAAAAATGAAAGTGAATAGAAATGTCAGTAATGTCATACTTGGTTATCAAATACAGGGAATGCATTTCATTAGGGGCTTTATTTCAGTATAAGATTTCCAGATCAATTTTTCACTGTGGGAGAATCTAGAAGCACTAGACAAATTCAGAAATAGCCTCACATGTTCATTTCTTCTCTCCTTTGGCTATTACAGATCTCACTATTTAAGGAAACTGTTTATTTCCACTGAGTTTGAATGAAATCCCCAGGACCAAAACTCCCAGGATCCCTAACATAATATTCTAAGCTGCCACTACCAAATAATCAGTTGGCTCTTGATATGAGACTTGATAGCCAAGTTTGACCTACTAGGTATGTGAGATCATTAGATTTTATGAAAGGAAGAAGTGTATTGTATTACAAGCGGAGAATAGAAAATGGATGTATAGTATGCTATTAATGATTTTTAGCTTTTTCAGTTGCCACAAGTTTTGATGTGATATACTTTTTAGTAACAAGGAACAGAAACCAACTCAGGATAATTTAAGCAAAAGAGCAAAGTAAATGAACCAGGCAGTGGCGTAACATCAGACTGCTACTGCATTGTTAAAAACTCAGGAAATTCTATTTTAGTGTATGCTTTGCTTTTCTCTTTATATCAGCTTCATTCTTCAATCTGCTACTGTTTGACTTCTGTATTCCTCGGGTCATGATGGAATTTGACCATTATTACCTTCCCTATTTGTTTGTCTTAAAAGCTGCCTACCTAAAGAGTGCCATCGTTATCCTAGTGTCTAATCGAAGATTATGTGATAAGGCTTTTTGAATGCTTGGCTTACATCAATAATCTACTTCTGATCTAATTAATTATGGCCATGGTTTGAGGTTACCTTGAAATTTCATGGTGTTTCCTGAAATAACCATGTTAAAAGTGGCAGAGAAGGGGGTTGGAGTTTCCAGAAAAGAGGAGGAAGACATTTCCTAGAAAGATAAATTGTGAGCCAGGGAAATACCTGCAGTTTGTCTGCTACATTTCATTATTTGTTAGCTTTGAGAGGAAATAGATAATTCTTCAGTTATCTTGTTGGCCCTTATAGATCAGACCCTCTAGCCATTGGCCTAGCTTTAGGTAGATTGGAGAAATAAGTTAGCAACAGAGTTAGAGACCAGCTGCTTACACTACAGTTACTGTCATTTGTATGAAAAACCATCATTCCATTGAAATATATAAACCACAAGAGATTAAAATTCCATTACATAAATTTGTATTCCAAGAAAACATTCCTATTCTAGACCTAATTACATTATGAAGATGAGGAAGCAGAGGTATTTTGAGGTGGGGTGATATTTTCAAGTAAGAAGTTCTAAGATCCTATTACTTATGATGAAAATAGTGTCTTCCAGAAAAGTTGGAATCATACTTGTTTTTTAATTTTGGTTTTATTGAGATGTATTCACACAACAATACAAATCATTCAAAGTATACAGATCACTGACTCACAATAGCAACACCTAGTTGTGCATACCCCATGATAAGTTTCAGAATATTTTCATTATCCAGAGTAGAAATAAAAAAAGAAAACCCAAATCTTCCCATACCCTTTATCCCCCCCATTATTGAACCATAGTACTATTGTAGTACATTTGTTAATGTTGATGAGAGAATATTAAAGTATTACTGTTAACTATAGTCCATAGTTTGTAATAGGTACATTTTCCCCATATACCCCTCTATTATTAACTCCTTGTAATAGTGTCATACATTTGTTCTAGTTTATGAAAGAATATTTTTTATATTTGTACAATTAATCATTGATGTCTACCACAGGAGAATCATAGAATTTTTTTTTTAAATTAAAAAAATATTGCAAGAAAGAAACACAAACATTCTTAACATATGATCATTCTGTTCTACATGTATAATCAGTAATTTACAATATCATCACATAGTTACATATTCATTACCATGATCACTTCCCAGAACACCTGCATCAATCTAGAAAAAGAAACAAAAAGACAACAGAAAAATAAAATGAAAAGAGAAAAAAAAATTGTACATACCATACCCCTCACCAACCACCAGCATTTCAAACTAAGTCCATTTTAATATTTGTTCCCCCATCACCTATTTTTATTCCATATGTTCCACTCGTCTGTTGACAAGGTAGGTAAAAGTAGCATCAGACACAAGGCTTTCACAATCACACAGTCACACTGTGAAAGCTTTATCATTATACAATCATCCTCAAGGAACATGGCTACTGGAACACAGCTCCACATTTTCAGGCAGTTCCCTCCAGCCTCTCCATTACATCTTGGATAACAAGGTGATATCTACTTAATGCATAAGAATAACCTCCAGGATAACCTCTCGACTCTGTTTGGAATCTCTCAGCCATTGACACTTTGTCTCATTTCACTCTTCCCCCTTTTGGTTGAGAAGGTTTTCTCAATCCCTTGATGCTAGGTCTCAGCTCATTCTAGAGTTTTTCTCAATCGCTTGATGCTGAGTCTCAGCTCATTCTAGGATTTCTGTCCCACATTGACAGGAAGGTCCACACCCCTGGGAGTCATGTCCCACGTAGACAGGGGGAGGGTGGTGAGTTTACTTGTTGTGTTGGATGGAGAGAGAGGCCACATCCGAGCAAGAGAAGAGGTTCTCTGGGGGTGACTCTTAGGCCTAATTTTAAGTAGACTTGACCTATCCTTTGTGGGGTTAAGTTTCATATGAACAAACCCCAAGACTGGGGACTCAACCTATAGCTTTGGTTGTCCACACTGCTTGTGAGAATATCAAGAATTCAACTTGGAGAGGTTGAATTTTCCCCATTTCTCACCATTCCCCAAAGGGAACTTTGCAAATGCTTTTCCACTCACTGATTAAATCACCCTGGGATTCATCAGCGCATCACTCTGGACAAACCAACAAAACCTCATGTCCTACCCAAGGTTCCATGTACTTATGTTGTTCAGCCAACTATCTACATAAGTTATATTAGGAAATGCACTAGTCAAAATATAAATTTTGTACCAAATAGACATTTTTTGCTTTAATCTCACACATAAGTTGAAATTTTGAAATATTCATTACCATCTATTTTCAGCACCCTGCAATAATGACATTCCTTTGTTCTTCCTCATGCAAAAAACATTTTTTAAATTTGTACATTTAGTCACTATCATTATACACTCTAGGCATTCCTAGATTATACCATTTCAATCTTTATCATCTATCTTTCTTTGTGATTTCATTTATGCCCCCAGCCCTCCTCCCTCTATCATTCTCACATTCAACTTCATTCAGTGTTTTAACATAATTGTATTACAGTTAGGTAGTATTGTGCTGTCCATTTCTGAGTTTTTATAGTCAGTCCTGTTGCACAATCTGTATCCCTTGAGCTCCAATTACCCAATATCTTGCCCTATTTCTATCCCCTGATGGTCTCTGTTACCAACAAAATATTCCGAGTTTATTCACTAATGTACGTTCATATCAGTGAGACCATACAGTATTTGTCCTTTTGTTTCTGGCTAATCTCACTCAGCCTAATGTCCTTAAGATCCATCAATGTTGTTAAATACTTCATAACTTTATTCTGTCTTACAGCTGCATAACATTCCATCGTATGTATATGCCATAGTTTATTTAGTCACCCATCTGTCGATGGACATTTTGGCTGTTTCTGTGACTTGGTAATTGTAAATAATGCTGCTATAAACATTGGTGTGCAAAGGTCCGTGTGTGTCCATGCCTTCATGTCCTCTTGAGTAGAGACAGCATATAGATGGGTCCTGTTTTTCAATCCATTCTGCCAGTCTATGTCTTTTGACTGGGGAATTTAATCCATTAACATTCAGTATTGTTACTGCATAGTAGTAGTTTCTTCTACCTTTTTTTTTGCCTTTTGATTTTTATATGTCATATCTAATTTTCCTTCTTTATGCCTTTACTCATAGTCTTCCTTTCTAATAGCTCTTCTCCACACCTCTCTCGTCTATCTTTTTGTATCTGTCCCTAGTGCTCCCTTTAGTATTTCTTGCAGAGCTGGTCTCTTGGTCACAAATTCTCTGTGATTTTTTTGTCTGAAACTGTTTTAATTTCTCCCTCACTTTTGAAGGACAATTTTGCTGGATATAGAATTCTTGGTTAGCAGTTTTTCTCTTTTAATAATTTAAATATATCATCCCACTGTCTTCTCACTGGGGTTTCTGCTTAGGAATCTACACATCGTCTTATTGGGCTTCCGTTGTATGTGATGGATTGCTTTTCTCTAGCTGCTTTCAAGATTCTCTCTTTCTCTTTGACCTCCGACACTCTGATTAGTAAGTGTACATCTATTTGGATCTATTCTGTTTGGGGTATGCTGCACTTCTTGGATCTGTAATTTTAAGTCTTTCATAAGAGTTGGGAAATTTTCAGTGATAATTTCCTCCATTAGTTTTTCTCCTCCTTTTCCCTTCTCTTCTCCTTCTGGGACACCCACAACATGTATATTCGTGTGCTTCATAATGTCATTCAATTCCTTGAGTCCCTGCTCATATTTTTCCATTTTTTCCCTTATATTTTATTTTCCTTGTTGGATTTTCAGATGTCCCGTCCTCCAGTTCACTAATCTTATGTTCTGCCTCTCGAAATATACCATTGTAGGTTTCCATTGTTTTTTTTTTCATCTCTTCTACCGTGCCTTTCATTCTCATAAGTTCTGTGATTTGTTTTTTCAGACTTTCGATTTCTCCTTTTTGTTCATTATATCCTCCCTCAATTCATTGATTTGGTTTTTGATGAGGTTTTCCATATCTGTTCATATATTCTAAATTAATGGTTTCAACTCCTGTATGTCATTTGAATTGTTGGTTTGTTCCTTTGACTGGGCCATATCTTCAATTTTCCTAGTGTGATTTGTTATTTTTTGCTGGCGTCTAGGCATTTAATTACCTTAATTAGTTTATTCTGGAGATTGCTTTCACTTCCTTTACCTAGGGTTTTCTTGCTGGATGAATTTGTTGTCTGTCTGTTCTTTGACATTCAGTTCAGGTTTTTCTGAACCTCTAGCTTAGGTTTTGTTTAACAGAGAATTTTTCAGTTCTTGTTTTCCTGTTTCTTGCCCTGCTTGTATGGTGCCTTCCCCCCCCCCCACCCCCAACCCTTGGGAGGGTCTCCTTAGGTATTATAGACCCCAGCTGGATTTTCCCAGACCAAACTGACTTCCTATCAGGAGGAAAGAGTCGCCTACGTCAGTTTTCCCTGAGGGTGAGACCCAGCAGTTTGAAAGACTTTCCTGTGAAGTCTCTGGACTTTGTTTTTCTTATCCTGCCCAGTATGTGGTGCTTGTCTCCCTGCAGGTCCCACCAGCATAAAATGATGCGGTACCTTTAACTTTGGTAGACTCTCCCTGATGGGGGCGTGGTGGAGACAGAGGAGAAGTTGTGGGCTCGTTTTAATCTCTTCAAATTAGGAAGCCCTGTGGTCTGAATTCCTTGAGGGAGGGATTCCACCTGAGTTGGGCCTCACCCCTCCCCCAGGGAAGACACAGGCTCCAGACAAGCCCTCAAAGCTTGTTTCTGCCTATGCCTGAGGCAGTTGCAGCCTGAGAAGCCCTGCCGCTGTATCCAAAGGCAGTCAAGCCTTTGTAGAAACACAGTCACAAAAACCTCTGTTTCCTTTTTTTTTTTTCGGTCAGCCCTGCCCACTTGGCGCCAGGGCAAAAATGAGCAACCTCAGCTTTGACCAGGTTCACTTGAGCTCGGGGCCTATTTTTAGTAGTCAGAATTTGTTAATTAATTCCACAATTAGCGTTTGATTGAGCTCAGCCCCTGCTGCTGGTAAAGTCTCTTTCCTTTCCCCTCTGGGAAGCAGCCTGTGGGGAAGGGGCGCTGTCAGCCACATCTTGGGGAACTCACGGTTCTGGGGGTGCTCACAGCCGGTCCAGCTTGTCCAGACTGGGGTACGCTGTGTATCCAGTCAGTGACTTGGCCCCAAGTTCTGTACTGTTTCTGGTTATTTAGTAGTTGTTTTGGAGGACAAACTAAAACATGCTCATTGCTAAGCCACCATCTTAGAATCATAAAATTAAAAAAATATATTTTTATTGATGAAAAATACAAGCACTGATATTCTTAACATACAAACATTCCGTACGTGGTATACAGTCAGTGGCTCACAGTATCATTACATAGTTGTATATTCATCACCATGATCATTTTTTAGAATTTGTGCATCTCTCCAAAAAAAGAAAGAGAAAACTCATACATACCTTATCCCTTACCTTTCCCTCTCATTGACCACTAGCATTTTGATCTCGCCAGTATCTTTTAACCTTTGTTCTCCCTATGTTTTGTTTATTTTTTTAATCCATATTTTTTATGCATCTGTCCATACCCTCGATAAAGGGACCATCACTGTGGTAGTTAGATTCAGGTGTCAACTTGGCCTAGATCTATTGCTGTGGACATGAGCCAATGGTATGTGAACCTCATCTGTTGCTCATTACATCTGCAGTCTACTAGCAGGCGTGCCTGCTGCAATGAATGATGTTTGATTTAATTGGCTGGTGCTTAAATGAGAGACTCAACATAGCACAGCCCAAGCAGCTCAGCATACCTCATCTCGGCACTCGCAGCTTAGCCCAGGCCATTGGAGATGCAGAAAGTAATCAGCCCAGGGAAAGTTGTTGAAACCCAGAAGCTTGTAGAGAAGGCCAGCAGAGATTGCCCTTTGCCTTCCCACATAAGAAAGAACCTCAGTTGAAAGTTAGCTGCCTTTCCTCTGAATAACTGTACGTTAACTAAGTAAATCCCCTTTTATTGAAAGCCAATCCGTCTCTGGTGTGTTGCATTCCGGTACCATCAAACTAGAACAATAACACACAAGTTTTTCACAATGACACAGTCACATTGTAAATGTTTTATCTTCATACAATCATCTTCAAGAAACAAGGCTAATGGAACACAGCTCTGCAGTTTCAGGTACTTTCCTTTAGTCACTCAGATACACCATAAACTGAAAAGGGATATCTGTATAATATGTAAGAACAACCTCCAGGATAACCTCTTGACTCTGTTTGAAATCTCCCAGCTAGTGACACTTCAGGTTGGTACTAATTCTTTCTTGTAGAATTCACATGTGAAGCCATCTGGTCCTGGACTTTTCTTTTTTCTTTTTTATCTTTTTTTTTATTATTTATTTGGACTTCTATTTTGAGCTTCTTGATGACTGTCCAGTCTCTTTACTTGTGATTGATTTGTTGAGGTCGTCTGTTTCTTCTCTAATCCATGTTGGTTTTTCATACCTTTCTAGGAAGTTGACCATTTCTTCTGTGTTGTCTAGTTTATTAGCATGTAGTTGCTCGTAGTATCCTCTCACTACCTCCTTTACTTCTGCAGGGTCAATGGTTATGCCTCCTCTTCCATTTCTGATTTTACTTATTTGCATCTTTTCTCTTTTTCTTTTGTCAACCTAGCGAAAAGTCTATCAATTTTATTAATTTTCTCAAGAAAACAACTTCTGGTTTTGTTGATTTTTTGCGATTGTTTTCATATTCTTAATTTCATTTATTTCTGCTGCAATGTTTGTCATTCTTTCCTTTTGTTTTCTTTGGGGTTGGTTTGCTCCCCTTTCTCTAGCTCTTCCAAGTGAACAGTTAGTTCCTCAATTTTTGCTCTTTCTCCTTTTTTAATATAAACATTTAAGGCAATAAATTACTCTCTTAGCAGTGCCTTTGCTGCATCCCATAAATTTTGATATGTTGTGTTTTCATTTTCGTTTCCCTTGAGATATTTACTGATTTCTCTTTTAATTTCTTCCTTGACTCACTGGTTGTTTAGGAGTTTGTTGTTCAGCCTCCATATATTTGTGAATTTCCTGGCCCTCTGCCTGTTATCGATTTTCAACTTCATTCTTTTATGATCTGAGAAAGTGTTTTGTATGATTTCAATCTTAAATTCATTGAGACTTGCTTTGTGACCCAGCATATGGTCTGTCCTTGAGAATGACCCATGAGTACTTAAGAAATAGGTGAATCCTGTTGTTGTGGGGTGTAGTGTTCTGTAAATGTTAAGTCTAGTTCATTTATTGTATTATTCAAATTCTCTGTTTCTGTATTGATTCTATCTACATGTTGTATCCATTGATGAGAGCAGCTAATTTAAGTCTCTCTAATATGGTAAAGGTGTCTGTTTCCCCCTTCAGTGATGTCAGTGTTTGCCTCACTATGTATTTTGGAGCACTCTGGCTTAGTTCATAAATATTTATGATTGTTATAGCTTGTTGAATTGTTCCTTTTTTTAATACACAGTGTACTTCTTTGTCTCTTTTAATTATTTTAAATTTGAAGTCTAAATTGTCCCATATTGGTATAGCTACTCCTGGTGTTTTCTGATAGTTGTTTGTAGGAAATATGTTTCCCCAACCCTTCACTTTCAGCCTATTTTGTCCTTGGGTCTAAAATGAGTCTCCTGTAGACAGCATATAGGTGGTCTTGTTTTTTAATTCTTTCTGCCAATCTGTCTTTTGATTGGAGAGTTTAAACCTTTAACATTTAGTGTTATTACTGTAAAGGCAGTACTTCTACCATTTTGCCTTTTGGATTTTATATGTCATACCTAGTTTTGTTGTTGTTTCTTTTTTTCTCTTTTTACCTTTAGTGATAGTCTTCATTTCTATACTCTTCTCCACACCTCTCTGTCCTGTCTTTTCCTATCTACCTGTAGTGCTCCCTTTAGTTATTTAGTTATTTCTTGCAGAGCTGGTCTTTTGGGCACAAATTTTCTTAGTGATTATTTGTCTGAAAATGTTTTAATCTCCCCCCACCCTCCACCCCATTTTTGAAGGACAGTTTTGCTCGATATAGAATTCTTGGTTGGCAGTTTTTCTTTTTTAGAATATTAAATAAATTAACCATTCTTTTCCCTATATTTTCTTTTTTCTGTTGGATTTCAGATGTCGAGTCCTCCAGTACACTAATCCTTTCTTCTTCCTCTTCAGATCTATCGTTGTAGGTTTCCTTTTTGTTTTTCTGCGTCTTCTACTGTGTCTTTCATTACAATAAGTTCTGTAATTTGTTTTTTTCAAACTTTCAGTTTCTCCCTTTTGTTCACCCAGTACCTTCTTTATATCCTCCCTCAAGTCGTTGATTTGATTTTTTGATGAGATTTTCCATGTCTTTCAAATTTCCTGAATTAGTTTCAACTTCTGTTTCTCATTTGAATTTTTGGTTTGTTCCTTTGACTGGGTCATATCTTCGATTTTACTAGTGTGACTCATTTTTTGCTGGCTTCTAGGCATTTGATTTCCTTAATTAGTTTCTTCTGGAGGTTCTTTTCACACTTTTACCTAGGGTTTTCTTGCTGGATGGCTTTGTTCTCTATCTGTTCTTTTATATTCAGTTCAGTTTATTCCAGACCTCTAGCATTAGTTCTGTTTAATTGATCGGAATTTTTCAGTTCTTGATTTTCTGTTTCTTGCCCTGCCGTTTTTTGGAGACTTTTTTTTTTTTTTTTGAGGAAGATTTCAAAATTATAGATACTATAGACCTCAGTCGTATTTTCCCAGACCAGACTGGCGTCCTCTTAGGAGGAAAGATAGTGTGCATCCCGAGGAAAGAGTCGTCCACCTTTCTTTTGGGGAAGGTACAGCCTTTAGTGATTTAACTCCTTTCACCTGACTAGTTACTTTGTCTTTCATCAAGCTTAATTCCACCCTTGCCTGGGGCAATGCTGGCGACTGAGAAGCCTTGCTGTTGCATCTAGTGAGTGGTTAAGTAGTAGAGGCAAAACACACACACAAAAAAGCAGGGCCCCTGCTCTTAGAGTTTTGACAGTCAAGAGTTTAAGTTGGTACATGGCTCTATGTGTCTTTTTACTTTAATGAAGTCCATTGATGCACGTCGTGCATCAAGGTTTTAATATTGATGGAGTCCTGTTTATCAGTTTTTTCTTTTGTTCATATTTTTTTTTCAGTAATACATTTTTTTAAAAACTTTTCTTTTGAAATATAACATTATCAGAAAAACAAATTTCAGAGTACATTGTAACAAGTAGTTATAGAACAGATTTCATAGTTTGATATGGGTTACAGTTCCACAATTTTTTATTTTTCCTTCTAGCTGCTCCAAGACACTGGAGACTAAAAGAACTATCAGTATAATGAGAATGAGAATAAACAGGCATCCTCATTTGTTAAATCCTATTTTCTCTGTTATAACTTATCCTTCTCCTTTGATCCTTCTCCCATTTTTTAGGGGTATTTGGGCTATGCCCATTCTAACTTTCATTTTGGAAAGCTTTGTCAATAATACGGGATAAGGTGATGAAACTAGTTGATGTGCTTGGAGTGGCTATCCACCCCCCACCTCCTTTGCGTTTCAGGCCTAGGAACTCTTCTGGAGGTTGTAGGTTTCTGGAAAGCAATCTTAGTGCATGAAACTTTTGTAGAATCTCAGATAAAGCCCTATGTGTTTTTTAGCGTTGACAGGAGTGGTTTTGGTTGGGATTTAGCAAACCCTGGTAATTGTCAATATTTAACTGAAGCTAGCATAAGAGTAACCTCCAGAATAGCCTCTTGACTCTGTTTAAGCTGTTCTTAGCCACTGACTGATACCTTATTTTGTTACATTTGTTTTCCCTCTTTTGGGAAGGCTTTGTTTTCCCCCTTTTGGTCAGAAAGGCTTTGTCAGTTCAGTGGTGCCAGCTCCAGGCTCATCCACAGAAGTCGTGTCCATGTTGCCACAAACACTTTTGTCCCTGAATGTCATGCCCCACAGTGGAGGGAGGGTAGTGGTTTTACTTGCAGAGTTGGGCTTAGAGAGAGTGAGAGGCCACATCTGAGCTACAAAAAAGGTTTTCTGGAAATAACTCTAAGGCATAACTATAAGGTAGACTTAGCTTTTCTGCTACAGAAATAGGCTTCACAAGAGCAAGCCTCAAGATTAAGGACTTGACCTATTATCTTGGGAGTCCCTAATGTATGAGACAGTATCAGGGATTTCCCTGGTGGTAATATCACTTGTTCTTTTAATTTTACTCCTAAGAGCCATTGCCTAACACAGTGACCTCAAGATCCATGTTTTCTTCTTCTAGGGCTTTTATATTTTTGATTCTCATATTTAGGTCTTTGATCCATTTTGAGATATGTTTTGTATATGCTGTGAGGTAGGAATCCAGTTTTATTCTTTGGCAAATGGATATCCAGTTCTCCCGTTACCAGTTGTTGAAGAGACTGTTCTTTCTCCATTGAATAGACTTGGCACCCATGTCAAAAATCGAATGGGTATAGACATGAGGGTTTGTTTTTGAACTCTTAATTTGATTCGGTTGGTTTAGGTGTCTCTCCTTGTTCCAGTAACATGCTGTTTTGAATACTTTAGCTTTGCAATAAGCTTTAAAATCAGAAAGTTTGAGTTTTACAACTTTGTTCTTTTATTCATGGCCCCTTAACACTTCCATGTAAATTTGGTGATTGGCTTTTCCATTTCTGCCAGGAAGGCTGGTAGAATGTTGATTGGGAGTGCATTGAATTTATAAATCACTTAGGGTAGAATTGACATCATAACAAAATTCAGTCTCCTTAACCATGAGCTCGGAATGCCCTTCCATTTATTTAGGTGTTCTTGAACTTCTTTTAATAATGTTTCATGGTTTTCTCTTTACAGGTCCTTTACATTCTTGGTTAAATTTGTTCCTGGAATTTTTATTCTTTTAGTTGTTACTGTAAATGGAATCTTTTTCTTCATTTCTTCTTCAGATTATTTGTTATGAGTATGTGGAAACACTATTAAATTTTGCATGTTGATTTTGTACTCTGTTACTTTGCTGAAATAGTGTGTTAGCTCTAGTAGTTTTTCAGGCTTTGAAATACCACTCATTATTTAAATGTCGCTTGCTTTCTTCCATACAGAGATTGACTCGGGATAATGCCCCTCAGTATCATAGAATCCTTTTTATTTTTCATTTTGCTTTTCCAATCATTGTTTTCCGTTAACATGAAGTCTTCAAACAAATATAAAGCATTCTTTGTTATTTAGTCATCCACCATCCACACTTTTTTTTCAGTTAGAGAGGTAGAGGTTTGCAGGAAAAACCAAGCATTAAATATAGAATTTCCAAATATGACCCTATTATTAACACCTTGAATTATTAGGGTGGTACATTTGCTAGAATTCATGAAGAACATTTTTGTTCTATTATCTATAGCCTATCGTTTTACAATAAGTTTTGCTGTTTGTGTTGTACAGGCTTATGTGTTTCTTTTCTTTGTATTCTAGTAACATAATTGGGATTAGTAGTAATGTCTCCCTTTTTGGGAGGGTGGGGAGTAGGAGCCAGTCTAATGGTTTGTTGATTTTATTATTCTCTCTTATAGAATATTCTATGAGAATATTCTTTATCTCGTTTCTTTCAGCTCTAATCTCTTATTTCCTTCCTTCTGCTCACTTTAGGTTTAGTTTGCTCTTTTTCTAAATCCTCTAGTTCTGACGTTAGGTTTTCTGGTTTAGGATCTTCCTTCTTTGATAATGTAAGCATTTGGAACTATAAATTTCCCTCTCAGCCCTTCCTTTTGGTATCATATAAGTTTTGGTGTGTTGTGTTTTCAATTTCATTTGCTTCAAGATATTTCCTAATTTCCCTTGTGATTGCTTCTTTGACCCATAAGTTGATTAAGAATACAGTGCTTGCGCGGGCCACGGTGGCTCAGCAGGCAGAGTTATCGCCTGCTAGGCCAGAGACCCGGGTTTTGTTCCCAGTGCCTGCCCACATACACAAAAAAAATAGAATACAGTACTTTACTTCTACATATTTGTGAATTTTCCGTTTCTCCCTCTGTTATTGATTTTTTGGCTTCATTCCATTGAGTTCAGAGAAGACATATTGTATAATTTCTATATATTTTTATTTTATTCTAGACTTGTTTTGTGACCTACCATATGATCTATCCTGGATAATGATCCATGTGCATTAGAAAAGCATATGTATTCTGCTGTTGGGTAAAGTGTTGTGTATGTTTGTTAGTTTACCTAGTTTAGAGTATCATTCCAGTCTTCTGTTTCTTTATTGATCTTCTGTCTTTATGTTCTATCCATTATTATTATTATTTTTTTTTAATTTGCATATGGGCAGGAGGCACCAGGGATCGAACTCCAGACCTCCAGCACGGCAGGTTGGAGCTCTGCCTGCTGAGCCATGGCAGCCGCCCTATCCATTATTGAAAGTGATGTATTGTAATCCCTTTACTATTAGATGTCTTGTTGAATTGACCCTTATTCACTACATAGTGTCCCTCTTTTCCCCTTGTACCAGATTTTGACTTAAAGTCTACTTTACCTGATATTAGTATCACTAACCCATCTCTCTTTTAGTTATTACCTGCATGGTATATATTTGTTTCCATCCTTTCATTTTCAGCCTACTTATGCCTTTGAATTTATGTGAGTCTATTGTAAACAACATATAGTTGGGTCATACTTTTTAATCCATTCTGCCAATCACAGTCTTTTGTCTCAGAAGTTTAAAACATTTACATCCAGTTAACTACTGATAATGCAGTACTTTCTTTTGTCATTGTTCTGGTTAGCTGCCAGAATGCAATATACCAGAATGGAATGGCTTTTAAAAGGGGGAATTTAATAAATTGCTAATTTACAGTTCTAAGGCCTAGAAAATGTCCCAATTAAAACAAGTATATAGTTTGAAATGCTAGTGATAAATGAAAGCGAGGGGTAAGGGGTATGGTAGGTATAATCTTTTTTTTTTCTGTTATCATTTTATTTCTTTTTCTGTTGTCTTTTTATTTCTTTTTCTAAATCGATGCAAATGTTCTAAGAAATGATGAATATGCAGCTATGTGATGATATTGAGAATTGCTGATTGTATATGTAGAATGGAATGATATGTTAATATTTTTGTTAATTTTTTTAATCAATAAAAATAAATAAATAAAAAATATATAGAAATGTCCAATCTAAGGTATCCAGGGAAAGAAAGATACCTTGTTTCAAGAAGGCCAATGAAGTTCAGGGTTTCTCTTATCAAGTGAGAAAGCACAATGGCGAACACAGTCAGGGGTTCTCTCTCATCTAGATAGGCACATGGCGAACATGGTCAGAGTTTCTCTCTCATCTGGAAAGGTACATGGCGAACATGGCATCATCTGCTAGCTTTCTCTCCTGGCTTCCTGTTTCATGAAACTCCCCGGGAGGCATTTTCCTTTTTCATCTCCAAAGGTTGCTGGCTGGTAGACTCTCTGCTTCTCGTGGCTATGTCATTCTCTGCTCTGTCAGAATCTCCAGCTTTTTCCAAAATGTTTCCTTTTTATAGGATTCCAGTAAACTAATCAAGACCCACCCAAATGAATGGAGACACACCTCCACCTAATCCAGCTAAACCACCACTCTTGATTAAATCACATCTCCAGGGAGGTGATCTAATTACAGTTTCAAACATACAATGCTGAATAGGGATTAGAAGAAATAGCTGCCTTTACAAAATGGGATTAGAATTAAAACATGGCTTTTATAGGGTACATACATCATTTCAAACCAGCACAGCCATTTTACTCTTTTGTGTTTGTAAGTCATACATTTTTTGACCCTTAATTCTCCCATTAATGCCTATTTCCATATTTATTTGGCTTTGTGTATTGTACCATTGTGAGACCCCTCTCATTTCTTTCTGAATGTTTTTTCATGTATTTTCTCTGTTGTTACATTGGGGCTAAAATTTAGTATCCTTAATCTTATAATGATCATATTTGCTTTAATACCACCTTGACTTCCATGAATAGATTAATTGATCCCAAATTTATGTTTTGGACCAGCATTATTATGAACGTATTTTATGAGTTTTCCTGGAGAATGTCAAGGAAAAAAAATCACTAGATAATAGACAAATGATTGGGATGATGGATAAAAGACTGGATAGAAAGAAGAAATTTAAGTAGGTGTAGAACCTACTTGATTTATTTGCCAAAAAAACGCCTCTTTTTTTTTTCCTACAAATTTCTGAGTCATTCAACAGCTTTAGTCAGTCTTTGAACAAATACTTTTAATACATATCATATGTTAAATTCAGTAATAGCTAGATGATGACTATCCAGTGTTGAGAGAAACACTTTATCCCTGACCTCACAGGAATTCAAAATCTAAGGAATGAGACAGGCAATAAACATGTAAAACAAACTCTTTATCATTGAGAAAATGTTATGGTGGAATTTAATGTTTCTTTTCTGCTTATAGAAAATAATTGGACAGATAGGGATGCATGCCATACTTTTGCTAGAGTGGTTTGCTGAAGAGGTAGCAATGTAAGCTTAGACTTACAGAATAATGAAAAAGAATTAACCATAGGAAAGCTGGAGAAGGACATTGTACACAGAGGGTCACTTGGCATTGAAAGCACTAAAATGGCATCTTTGAAAAACATAAGGGAAGCCATTATGGCTGGAGTTTAAATAAATGAGTTGTTAACAGAGACCCTTATTAGCCCTAATAAGGACTTCAGACCTTGCACTGAGAAATTGACATTGAGGTATTAAGCAAAGAAATGGCATAATCAGGTTTGTGTTTTAAATAACCACTGGCTTCCATGTGAAAAATGAAGAGGAAAATGATAAGAAAAGAAAACAATTAAGAGGCTTGTATGAAACCTAGACCAAAGATGAAGATAGTGACAGAATACCTGGAAAGAAATTGATAAATTCCACATATGGTCTTAATGTTTTATCAGCTGGATTTGATATGTTGGGTGTTATGGATAATGGAGAGAGAAGGATGGAGTGTTTACTCCCACCTACTTGTTATTACAATCTCTGTAAAGTGTCTTGTACAGTAACAGGTATGGGTGGTAGAAGTTAGGTATATAAAAAATGGTACATAAGCGTTTATTTATATAGAGCTTTGAAACTACTGGCACATCTAATACCTGATTTTGGGTTCTTTAATTTTTAACTGAAACATGTTGGCAGTTGAAGTATTTTCTGGATTAAGTTAAAAAATTTCCTGAAATAGAGCTTAATATTCATTCAGAAGTATTGAGGTCACTTAAAATTCTCACACCCTTCCCATTATCTCGTATGATGATTTTTTTTTTTGAGGGGTGGAATACTTTATTTTATTTTTTAAGAAATAGAAGTTAGAACATTTCTCTAAAGAATAGATTTTAAGTTCTGTAGTAGGTTTTTATCTGGATGAGAGAATAAAGCCCACCATATTTTTATGAAAGGTAAAGAGAATTTTTTTAAATTGCCAGGCTGTTATAAAATCACACTTCAGATTGCTGTGATTAAGTGTCTTTACTTTTGGAATAGAGGTTACTGTGTGTTGTTCAATGTGTTGGGAAATTCATATTAAAATCTTTTATCTACCACTAATACATACAATAATTCTTAGAATAATTTGGTTATATTTTGGATGAACAGTTTCATTTATGGCTTAATAAGTTTTCCATACCAAAGCCTTTTTATAAAAGGCAGCTTTTAGTATTAAGCTTTACATGGAACAAAATTGTTAAAATTGACAGTTACAAGAAAAAAGGAAATCATAGTCTTATTTATTTTGCAGAGGTGGCTGGATCCAAACAAGCCAATAAGGAAGCAGCTAAAGAGTGAGCATCCATATTTATTTGATGTTTTGCAAGTATACTTTATAAAGATAAAGGATTAATATAATCTAATTAATTAGAACTGCTTTTGTTAATTTTAGGAGGATCTCCTTACAATTTGAACTTTAGAGTCAAATTTTTTGTAAGTGACCCCAACAAGTTACAAGAAGAATATACAAGGTGAGTTTATGAAGTATGCTTTTCTTGAAAATTCTGTCAAAATTCTAGTCTAAAACTTTGTTAGCCTTTAGAAAAAAATAGAATGTCATACTGAAATTTTGAACTTCCCAACTAGCACACAGAATAGGTTGCAGGTGTTCCAAGATAATGATCTCCTTTCCCCATGAAGGCTGAGAGGACTTTAGGGATTGGAACTCCAGGGCTGCCCCATGTAGCCACAAGCAGCCTCCTGAGCCATTCATATATTAGATTTTTCTACTTGTGGAAAATGATTGAGAATTACAGCTGTAACAATTGAGATAATGAGATGCTGCTGCAGGTCTGTTGAAGGGATGCTCATATTGAAAATTTTGCCTGGATTTTTTTTTTTCATAATGGCATATTCTACATAGATTTTATCTTCATGGAGCAGACATAGGATTCATATATATGAATATATGCTTATATTTGCGTGTGTTTTATGTGTGTATTTATTTTGTATAAAATGTGTATGTATATTCACACATACACACACACATATATATAGCCTATATCTTTTGTGGAAGTAATGGACAATTTATGTGTAGAAGTAATGATCAATTGCTATCTTGTTTTTTTCTGTAAGGTTTTAATCAGTAACTCTAAGCAAAATATAGTGGAGTTTATGAAGGTTTTTGGCAGGGAGTCCACTAGCATGTTTAGGCCTTTGCCCATTTTTACCTTATTATTTGTAAGTCTAAGCTGATAATATAATCTAATTATGTTGTCACTTCTGCCTGACAAAGCACACAAAGGAATGACCCAGATGAACATTTTGATGTTGTGTAAGTGTTAGGTGAAATGTTTACTGTTAGAATAACCTGAATGAAAATCCTGTGCATGCTTAAAAAAAAAGAATTAGCAGTTAAGGCTTTAGTCAATTTGTAAAAGTGTCAGATATCTGAATATAAGTCAATGACAATATTCAGAATTACTCTAAAAGATAGATGCTAAATTAAAGATTCGTACCTAAAGCTATTTGTGGATAGTCTGCTAGATTTTAGTGTATTATTGTTTAGAATACTATGGTTGAACTGGATAACAAAAGATAAATTAAAGATATTTAATTAGCTGTAGCTGCCAATCCTCAGCTTTTTGTAAAATAGGCTTTTCAGTAGTAGACTAAGTAAGAAAAATTAGATTGACATTCTTGAGATTTTTTTTCTTGTGGCTGTTGGAGGGCAGGATATTAATATTATTGATGGGAGAACTCAGGAATATGAGTCCTGGATTTGGCAGTCCTAATGTTTGAAACTAATATTAGAAATCCTACCTTTGAAACTAATAGTAGAATCCATACTGATTTATCTTGAAAAGGAAACTTGTGATATATAAATACCATTTGGTTTAATACTGTAGCCCTTGTTAAAGGGCTTGTTAAATAATTCAGATCAGGCCTTGTTAAATAATTCAGATAATAAGATATTTTATCTTAATAAGCAATTCACAGTGTAGTAAAGTTGCCTGGTTTTGGATGAACTCCAAGTGAAACTATCCTGAATTAATGAAATTGTGAATTATAAAGTATATTTCAATGCATTTTACTATTTCCTGGTAAATAGCTTGAAATCAGGTAACAACACATTTCGGAGTATATGTTTTATGCAGTCAGATTTTTAAATGTATAAGAAATATTTGTAATTAAAAGATCAGTAATTTAAAATTGGGTTGCTGATGTGTTTAACATTTAGGAATAGCTTGTTAATATAAGTAATTAAAATATTGTCTATTATTTTGCTTCACTTAAAAACCTGTCTTTGAATTTCTGAATTGAGCTTGAATGTGTTAATTCTTTTATAGCCTGTGTTGAAAACGTAATCAAGGAGTAAATTTGTCTCACTGATAATTAAGTCAAAATATCTTCCTGACATAGAAGACAGTAAAATCAAGTTTGGTAGTAGTCGAGGAATTAACTTGTGCTCAAGTCATCAGTCTAGAAGATTATCTTTGTTTTCACTAGAAATAATGCATTTTGTCAAAAATCCTTTTTAATGGAATGTCATGGAATCTTGTAACTGGTGCTATTTGGTAAAATTGGGTAAGTGACTAGTTTTATTTCGTTACCATGGTATAAATCAGTGATTTTCTACCCTGTCTGTAAATTAAGACATACTGATGAATTAGACATATCCCTTTATCTTTAGTAGGTGCGAGATGGGACCTATGCATAGATATGTCTACAAGCTCTCCACATGATTCTAATATGTAGGCAGGGTTAAGAAATACTCCTTTAAAACTTTGATGCTTGGGTAGCCGTAATTTGATGGTCATAATTAATATAATTAATAAGAAGACATCTCTCTGCCACAGTTGCTCAATTTTAAGGACTGATTTTTAGACCCCATGCAACAGGACATATCTTAACATCTCCTATCCTGAGACTCCATTTTCTATTAGTGGTTAAAAATAGGGACACAGAATTTCCATCAGGTTAAACATCCTTTAGTATTAGCAGGGGCTGGCCTCATAGCGATGACTTTTTACAGGGGTGATGAGAATACAAAAACGATTTTCCTTTATATCTTTACATGGTTTCTTAAGTGTACTCAGAACATAATATGTGTTCAGTTCATGATAGTCGTTGTCGCGATTTGCTTTCTATAATCAGAACAACATGCTACTGCTTGATGATAAGATGATCAACACATAGCCCATGGTTGCCTAGCTTCTTACCTCAGCAAGAAGCATGATTTTCTACTTTGTTCTGACTCTTAAGTTTTCCATGCTTCCCAATTCTTCTTGAGTATTTCTCTCTAATTTTCTTTGTCAGTTATATGACTCTTAAGAATCTTGAGGAGTTTTATATTGGAAACTAGTGAAAATAAGATATTTGAGTTACAAAACTTCCTATCAAAGAATTTTAAAGAGTTAGATTCATGAATTTATGGAAGTTTAAACTTTAAAAATATATTTCTGTTTGTCAGCATATAGATTATTAAAGCAAACATTTAAATGTTATTTTTATTTGTTTTTTGGTGTACAGTTTTTAATAACTGAAACTATAATTCCAATAAATGTGAACTGTCTTTTTTTTTTAAGGTACCAGTATTTTTTGCAAATTAAACAAGACATTCTCACTGGAAGGTGGGCTATTTTAAATTTTTAGTAATGGAATTTAAAAATACTTTCATTTCAACATTGTTTAATTTGTGTTCATTATAAACAAATTATCTACCAAAAAATTGTAGCATGAATTCCTTACATCATGTAAGTTTATTACTTAATTAAAATGTAAGTCACATTGACACCTCAGGTGTTAATAGTTTAAATTACACTGCTTTTTAAATTATTGTGTTTAACCTTGGTTATATATATTTTATGTTTGGTTTTATTAGATTGCCCTGTCCTTATAATACTGCTGCCCTTTTGGCTTCATTTGCTGTTCAGTGTAAGTATTAGCTCACTTTCAGTTCAAATAACTATGGTTGCTCTATGTTGATAGTATGTTACCTTTAATGGGTGAGCTCTTTAGATGTGTTGCTATTCAGAAAATAGTGACTGCAGAAAAAATGTAATGTAATACCTATTAAAATAACACTTACCTTTGATTCCTGAAAAAAAATTTCTGAAACTGTTTGAGAGCTAGAGACATGTTAAATGAATAGTTATAATTTGCTTAAGTGGTAACATTAGAACAAAAATGTATTACTTTCAAAAATATGGAGTTAATGATATTGCTGATTTGACCATAATAATTAAAAATTTTGTTGATCAAATGTGAATATTTTCCTTCCATTTATTAGCTGAACTTGGAGACTATAATCAGTCAGAGAACTTGCCAGGCTACCTCTCAGATTATTCTTTCATTCCTAACCAACCTCAAGATTTTGAAAAAGAAATTGCAAAATTACATCAGCAACATACGTAAGGATTTATTTATTCTTCTGCTTATTTGGTAAATTTATCCTTTCCAAAGAAATGTTTTGAGTTAGTTCTGTTTGTTGTATTTATTGGATATAGCACAGTTACATTTATATACAACAGTGTGATTGATATAAGAAAATGTAGGTGATCTATACTATAAAAAATATCTTTGCTTATTTCACAGAATGTATGAGTTCTGTTTTCATATATACCTTTATGAAGTCTTATAAAGGTGTATATAGGCAGAAATTTATTTGCATATTAAAGTTATCAATTTTTAAGAAGGAATTTTAGAATAAGAATAGTATATTCACAGTATACAGATCACAATATACTATTATTGGAGT